>JAOTQK010066352.1:0-11260 GCA_025642025.1 Rhododendron ferrugineum | reverse complement strand
TATTTAAAAGAATTTGGGGACACAAATTTGCGTTGGCGAAAGAATATACTATTACCGATAATTTTTCAGATTTTTTTCGAATTATTATTATTTTTTAATTTTTTTGGATTTTTTATAGTTTTTATAATTTTTTCAAATTTTTTAATTTTTTTTGATTTTTAATTTTTTTAATTTTTTCCCGAATTTTTTATTTTTTTAATAATTTTTTTCCAATTTTGTAAAAATTTTCGCCGGCGGCCGTCGGCGGTCCGGCACGGCGGCCCATTTAATGGGCAAAAATTTGCTTCCCCCAGGATTCGAACCCAGGACCTTAAGGTTCTGGGCACGCACGCGTAACCATCACGGCTAACACACCACACGTGTCCAAGAATATAAGAACTAATATATATAGTTTAATACATAGCTTAGAACAACTAATGTTCTATAGTGTAATGTACTATAGCCAAACGATCTAAATAGGATTATGATAATCCGAACCGCTCAATGTGTTCAAAACGTGTTTTTAAGGGTCCTCGCAAAAAATCAGCAAAAAAAAAATGACCGGAAAGGACTTGATCGGAGCAATTTTCGAGAATTTTCCATTCCCGAAAATTGCTCCTATGAAGCCCTCCCCGGTCAGTTTTTTTGCTGATTTTTTGCGAGCATCCTTAAAAACACGTTTTGAACACATTGAGCGGTTCGGATCATCATAATCGTATTTAGATCGTGTGGCTATAGTACAATATACTATAGAACATTAGCTTTTTTGTCGAGAACTGTTCCGATCAAGCCTTTCCCGGTCATTTTTTTTCCGATTCTTTGCGAGGACCGTTAAAAACACCTTGTGAACACTTGGAGCGGCTCGGATTATCGTAATCGTATTTCCATCGTGCGGCTATAGAACATTAGACTATAGTAAAAGACCTAAGTTATGAACCAAGGTCTTTTACTATAGTCTAATGTTCTATAGCCACACGATGCAAATACGATTACGATAATCCGAGCCGCTCAAAGTGTTCACAATGTGTTTTTAAGGGTTAACTCAAAGAATCGACAAAAAAAAATGACCCGGAAAGGCTTGATCGGAGCAATTTTCGACAAAAAGCTAATTTCTATAGTGTAATGTACTATAGCAACATGATGGAAATAGTATTATTATGATCGGAACCGCTCAATGTGTTCAAAACATGTTTTTAAGGATCCTCGCAAAAAATCAGCAAAAAAAATGACCGGGAAGGGCTTCATCGGAGCAATTTTCGGGAATGGAAAATTCTCAAAAATTGCTCCGATCAAGCCCTTTCCGGTCATTTTTTCGCTGATATTTTGCGAGGATCCTTAAAAACACGTTTTGAACACATTGAGCGGTTCGGATTATCATAATCCTATTTAGATCGTGTGGCTATAGTACATTACACTATAGAACATTAGTTGTTCTAGACTAAGTATTAAACTATATATATTAGTTCTTATATCATTGGTCACATGTGGTGTGTTAGTCGTGATGGTTACGCGTGCGTGCCCAGAACCTCAAGGTCTTGGGTTCGAATCCTGGGGTAAGCACATTTTCGCCCATTAAATGGGCCGCCGCGCGGGCGCCCCGTGCTGCCGGCGTCCCCTTGGCCGCCGGCGAAATTTTTTAAAAAATTGGAAAAAATTTATTAAAAAAAATAAAAAAATTCAGAAAAAAATTAAAAAAATTCCGAAAAAATTTTAAAAAATTAAAATTCGAAAAAAATTAAAAATTTTGAAAAAAATTATAAAAATTATTAAAAAATCGAAAAAAATTAAAAAATAATAATAATTCGAAAAGAATCTGAAAAATTATCGGTAATAGTATATTCTTTCGCCAACGCAAATTTGTGTCCCCAAAACTACTACTTTTTGCCTACGAAAATAGTGTATGTTGGCAAATATCATTGCCCACACAGCATAGGTGACACAAGGACTTTCGTAGGCAATGATCTTTGGCGACGCAAAAACACATTTGCCAACAGAATTTTTGTGTCGCCAATTCCCAAAATTGTTGTAGTGATTCAAAACTGGACCGACACATTGATTCTGGCACATATTAGTGATTTTCAAAAGAGTCAGTGATTTTCAGCAGTCATATAGGTGATTTCTAGCATTTAGCACATGATTCCTGCACATTAGACTATATTCCTGCCCATATTAGAAATTTCCAGCTACTAATACACAAATGCAGCACCATATAACACATGTTTTAGCATTTTTGAACCAGTTTGTGCAACTAAAACTCATCTTTCAGCACTTATAACACATGTTTCTGCAACATAAAACTGGTTTTCCTCTTCTAGAGACTATTTCCAGCACTAACAGCATAACTTTCCTAAACTTGAACACAGTTTTCTGCACAGAACATGTATTTTCTGCAACTAAACACCAAGTTTCAACACTCTATAACACACAAATCCGTAACAGGACAACGGGGACTCAGAACAACTACCAAACCACGATCGGTCGCAGTATGCAAGAAAAAGGGGCAGCCGTAGTAGAAAATTGCACTCCATTATGCCAAAATACTGCAGTCCATTATGCAAAAAAAGGCAGCCATAGCACTAGTCCACATTAATTATGTAATAAATTAAAAAAAATTGCAGAAAAAGTACGAATGTACCTAGTGAGTCCCACAAGGCGGTGTCCGTGCCTTTGGCCTTTTGCTCCTCTTTGGTTGTACATCCTCCAATTGGGTCTGTTTGCATAATCCCAATGCCTTAGTTCTTTTGCTCCTCTTTTTTGGTATGTCCTCTAATTGAGTTAGTTGGGATACAACCATTCCTTGGGAGGGGCCTTCGGGCAACAAAGTAACTCTCCCTGTTCCTTTCTCTTTCCCTCTCCCCCTCCCTTTACCTTTCCCCCTTTGCGAATTTCCACCTTTTTTTACCTCTCCATCCCTCTCTCCAATTTCAAGCTCCTCTCGTCCTACTAACACTCTCTCTTCTCTTACATGATCTCTCTCTACCTCTACGCGAGTATCTCTTACCTCTTGAACTTCATTAAATACCTCCTCCTCAACCATAGCCTCATCCACCTCTGTCTCCCATTGTCCATGTTGCTTTTGCTCTCCAAGTCCCTCACCTCCAACACCCCGATCTCCCTCTCTTCCATTGAATACACTGTCCTCCACTCTAGCATCCTCTACTTCAAATGGTATAGGTGAACCTATAGCATGACGTGGTGGACTCTTACGGTGTGGTCGAGTCATTTCTGGCATAGATGGCCAACCATTGGCTCTACAACATGTTGGGTAGTGACTGGCTCATTATTCGTGGCATGTGGAGAGATAAAATTGGCTGCATGGTGCTGTGTGAAGATGGAGTCATTAGTAGTAGCATGGTGTGAAAAGACATTATTTTCATGTGATTCATGGCCAGCAGTAGTATGTGGTTGAAATATAACATTTTCAGAAGATTGACCACATGACTCCATAGGTGTTATTCGAGAACATTGGACCATAGATGTTAAGGATGTATTGGTCTCGTATGCATTTCGTGACAATGTCGTTTGATCACTAGTAGGAACACCTAAAGTAGGTGGCAATGAGGTAGGATGATCTGGTATACGTTGTTCCTGATTCACCTGACAAAGCACGCGATAACAGCTATCGCGTATGCTCACAAAAGCATCCAATACTTCGGGATATGGAATCACATCGCGTATGCTCACTCTATCTTATAAAAATCATGCACTAGATAGAAAGGATCAATCCCGAGCTCGGTAGTAATGGCGAGCATGTGCGAACAAGGAAATTTGTATATTTCGTACTTCCCACATGAACAACTCCTCCTACTTAGGTGAACCACCTGCTTATTACACCCTTTTTTGCCACGGGGAGCAGTCGTAACCTCAAAGTCACCTCAGATCCTGTAATTAATTAAAATAACTAGAATTTATTGTTTGGATATTAAGATTTTAATTGTCTAATGCAACATAAACTTGAATGAAAAATACCTATCAAACGCCCTAAATTTGTAAGAGTTTGCTTTTGGGATTTTTCAAGTGTATTTTGCCAATCCCTTTGAAACTTAAGGTGATTCCTTTCATCTTGTGTTGCCATTAACCCATATTTGTCAAAATACTTAACTAGACAGTAAAATATTAGCTCTACAGATGCAGTAATAAGAGTGTTTCGTGCGCCTTTCAAAACACCATTGAAGGCCTCAACATGGTTAGTAGTTCTCAGCCCCCAACGACAACCTTCATCGTGCGCTACGGTCCATTTTTTCGGGTCACCCAAATTTTTATCCATTTGAACCCTTTTTCACTAAGAGTTTGTATCTCTTCCAACTCCTTGTTTAGCTTCCTTTTCTGATGGGCAGTGCAAGCCCTCCAAAGAGTGTCCTTTAAGGCTTGATCCTTGACAACTGAGTTGAAATTGCAAGTAATGTGCCGTATACACCACCTGTGGTGCCTTAGCGGTTGATTTGGAAGAGGGTTTTCCCATATTGCTTCGACCGCAAATTTGATACCCAATCCACGATCAGATATCAAAGTAATGTAATTTGTAACGCCCCATATAGACCACTGGCCCAGTACCTTGATTTTGATCCACTGGCCAAACCACATGGCCCAAAAGCTTAAGTTCAAGTACTAATAGTAGCCCACATGGTTTGTTATATAACCAAGACCACTCATGTAAACAACCAATGTGGGACTAAACACCATCTACCCCCAAACCTGGGGTATTACAATCTTCCCCCCTTAGGGATGCAACGTCCTCGTTGCATAGTCCCAGCAACCTCCCCTGGTGTCTGTGGTGGCAGAGCGCATCCTACCCACCACTTGGACCAGGGCGGGGCTCTGATACCATTTGTAACGCCCCATGTAGACCACTGGCCCAGTACCTTGATTTTGATCCACTGGCCAAACCACATGGCCCAAAAGCTTAAGCTCAAGGTACTAATAGTAGCCCACATGGTTTGTTATATAACCAAGACCACTCATGTAAACAACCAATGTGGGACTAAACACCATCTACCCCCAAACCTGGGGTATTACAAGTAACATCCTCTCAGCCGAGGCAAACCTTTAGCCTCAGGTTCATAAGAAAAAACTTCCATGCCACACTAGTCTCCTCATCAACAATGGCAAATGTAAGGGGAAGGATCTTTGAAGCAATTGTTACTGAAGTGGCTACTAGTAACTTCCCTTTGTATTTTCCATACAAATGTGTACCATCGATACATATGACGGGAGGACAAAACTTGAATCCTTCGATGGCTGGGTTCAAAGCCCAAAACACATGATTTAAGAAAATTTGAGATTCTGAATGTCCACAAAAGAAATCGAAATCAATGACAGGTCGGGATTGTACATCTGCAGTGCATGCATGTACTTTGGTAGTTTATGATACGACCCATCCAAAGTGCCAAAACAAAGCTCAATGGCTCTAGTCTGGGCAAGCCAACCTTCTTGTAGGATATTGTGAATTTGAATTTATTTTTCACAGTTTCAATAATGGTGGCAAGAGGCATGTCTGGATGACCCTGAAAGGAATTAAGGACATCGGTTAGATTTTTTGTTCAACAAATCCAACAATCATGAATTCCAATATCCTATACTTACAGCAATTTGTGGCTTCATAAACTGAGCAATGAAGAGTGAATTAAGATTGCTATGATCCCGATTGAGTCGTGAATATACACAATCATGTGGTCCGATTAACTGTGTAATTTCGAAATACCCGTGCTTTTTGACCCTCCTCACAGCACGTAACCTCCAACTGCACCCATGATTGCAACCCAAGACCCAAAGGTTTTCCCTTGAATCTTTAATTGTGTACTACAGATTTTGTTTGACATGGTAAGCTATGACGACATGTTTCAGCTGGATTTTATCCTTGAATATCATGCCACGCTCTAGCTTTTTGGTGGAAGCATTCCAAAGGGGTCCACGGTTCACAATATCCCTACTACATGTTGAACCACCGTTACCCAAGTTAATGTTGAAGTAATAAGGCATAGGTGTAACACCATTATATGTCAGAATGGTAAGCGGACCGCCACTATCATCATCGACATCCTCCACATCGATATCCTCCTCATCATTGTCCTCCTCATCAATATCATAATCTTGCTCAGACATCATGAGAGCGTCAACATCTTCATTCGAATTTGATTCCCCGCCAAGGCTACAAATGTCAACATCATCATCATATCCAGAGAAGCCAACAAAATCCTCCATGCGAATAAACTGTTGATACTCGGTATTAGGACCCTCATTACTTCCCTCATTATTATGACCCTCCGTATTAGGACCAGGAACATCATGACATAATGTCGGCATTGAGTAGCCACCAATATGATGGGAGTAATTAGGTGAGCGAACTTGATTATGAGATGAATAGTTGGGAAATGGCATAGAAGGTTGTTCACTTGTAGGAATGCTTTGTTGTGACATCAAGCGAACTTGATTTAGAGATGAATAGTCAGGAAATAGCATTGAAGGTGGTTCACTTGTGGGGATGTTTTCTTGTGTCATCATACCAATAAAAAAAGAAGAGCAAAGCAATGCCATTTGCTCCTGACTGTTTCTGTACTCCATTTCTACATATATTTCTAGACACGAAGGAAAAGAACTGCTCATTTGTAGGACATTGGACAGTGACTCATTATCATTGATTGGTAATGGCTTGTATTTAATTTCAGGCTTTCAATTTTTGTGAGGGTATCTTCAAGTGAATTTCAACCGACCAATCTCTCCATTGTTAGCCACTTTGGGCATGAGCATCGACTCCAAACCACTTAATGAGATAGGACACTGCACACTTAATAATCCCTTCGGAGGAATGTCGTATGATAATCCTTCACCTTCAACTTCGACCATGTTTCCCCCCAATAAAACATAACCATCACTATTTCCGTGGAAAACCTGCACACTTAACAAAAAAAAGTCACTAAACGACCACCAAATAATGTCCTCTCTCTCTCGCTCTCCCCAGACAACTACATAATACTCAACCATCATTAACAAGCACATGAAAGCACTGAATAAACTAAGAACTTATAAATAGGTCATAATTAAAGTCAGAGTGTGGTTTATATTTTCTTAAAAATTTCACTTCATATCATTATAGTAGTTGAATAAACTAAGAATTTTTTTTTAATTAAGGGAGCCACTAACTAGTCCTATATAAAAACAAAATATCCAGTCAAAGTAGAGCAATCAGTCAGTTCATAGTCAAGTACAACAAAAATCTAAAGGTATGAATGAAATTCACGCATAACAAATTAATTTTTGATGGTTTCAGCCTTCTTCAGCTTAGTTCCACTAAAAGTTTTTGCTACAACACACATTAGTGGTCCCTTTTTTGCCATGCATAGTTGCCCTACTTTTATGAGCCCTAATGCTCATTTAAAAGATGCGCAATTAAACCCTAATTTGGCAGAAGAGGCACGTTTTTACTTGAAGAAGAAAAACAAAATGCACAAACAATCATGGACAAGGTGGTCTCCGCATACCTATCACAGTGGTCCTTTTTTGCCATTAATAAAGATGAAATAAGACCATGGACCTTTTGGTTTTTTATTAACAATGGTCCACATACTTTTGTTTTTTCCTCAATATTGGTCAATGTGATATAAAGAACAATACCTTTGCAGCTTAGGTCTCCACTCGCAGACATACTTAATTCCAAACCTAGACATGATTGTTGGCTCAACAAATGGGTCCATAGTCCAAAAACATTGTCCTCATGAAAGTGAATGTTGCTTAACAGACCTTTAGTAAACCCACAAAAATGGCAATGGGAAAAAACATGGGGACCAACCACACATGAGAGAGAGAGAGAGAAAGAAAGAGAGAGATGGATCGAGAGAGACAGAGATGGCGCTGAGAGAGAGAGGAAAGAGGGAAGGGAAAGAGAAATGTATAGGATGGGTAAATTGCCGGTGTCAGAGTCGCCGGTGTTGGAGTTGTTGGTGTCAGCCATGGTGACAACCTGCCACGCACTTGATTGATCGGGGTTGCTTGGTGCTGTGAAGTACTATTGGGGGAAAAAGACCTAAGTGTGGGCTTTTATATCTCGTACATTTTTTTAAGTTTTAAAGAGAAAGCATGTTTCACAAAATTGTTTTTAAAAAGCAATGTTTGGAATCACGCTTTTAACGAAATAAAATTTATTAAAAGCATTGTTTCTAACCATACTTTCTAGGCAGATTAAGGTTGTTTTAATCCTAATGTTTAATACGGGTTGATCAACCCAAAAAGCGAGGTTAGCAAACTCGCTTTCTAGAAAGCCCTATTTCCAACCACGCTTTCACGCAGTTTTGGAATAAAGTTGAAAAGTACACATTTTGGGGAATTAAGTACAAAATTAAGCCCCAATTGTTTAACAAGCCAGCTTGCAGCGAGAAGCCGTCACTGCAGGGTCCTGTGAGGACTTATTATGGATAATTTTAGAGGTAAACATCTTCATCTCATGCAGGTTTGAACGTTTTTTTTCTCGGAAAAACGAAGATATATTATAAACTCGAAAGGGTACATCGAGGAGAAGAGAGATGATAATTCTCTCTACTCAAAACCAAACCATCTTTTCCAATAGACTATTGGAAATAGACAACCTCAATCCAAGATTACAATTTTAATGTATGAATACCTTCAAGAAAAATTTTGAAATCTTCAATAGAGTACACCTTGATATCAAATTTTGCCTTCATCCACATAGCCACCTTAGTCTTGATTTGATGTCCCACTTCCCCCACCGAGGAGGTTTTATTTTCGAAGAAGGTCCTATTTTCTCGCAAGCCAGATTGTCCAAATTGTTGCATAAAAACTTGATATCCAGATTTGTTTCTCCAGATTACAAAAACCGCTATCAAACCACCAATATGTAAGTTCAGCAATAGATCTTGGGCAAACCCATTTAAGATGCCACCACTCCATGATAATAGTTCAAACATCCCAAGCAAATTGGCAGTGAAGTAACAAATGCGTAGGTGTTTCCTCATATATGTTACAAAGGGGGCAGAGAGAATTTTCCACAACCAGCTTTCTTTGTAACGGAACCAATCGGGTGGCCACTCTGTCTTGAAATGCCAACCATGCAAAAATCTCCACCTTAGCCGGGCAAAGGTTTCTCAATAAAGCTCCCAGCAGACAGTTTTTCTCCTGGTACTGTTCATCCCAATGCATATACTCTGATCTCACAGAAAAGATCTTGTCACCTAACCATCTCCACTTAAGGACATCTGGGCTAATTGGATTTAGAGATACCCCTTGGATCCTCTCCAATAAAATTTCCAATACCTGGGTTTCCCTTACGTAAATCAACCTTCTTCCAAAAAGCAAATTCCAACCACCATTGTCTCCTTCCATCCACATGTTTCTTACAACCTTTTCTTGTTGCGCAGATAGCAAAAATAATCTTGGGAATTCTTCCTTCAACGGACGCACTCCTTATCCACTAGTGATTCTAGAATGAGGTTTGATTCCCAGAGTTTACTTGGATAGTGAAGCCATGTTGTAATAAGCTACCGAACATAGAGTTAGGATCACCCACTACACAAATGTCTCTCCATGTTGTGGATACCGCCCCTGCTACTACACTCGGAGGCACCCAATAGTTCGTACCTATCTTGTATTTCCTTTTGATTACTCTTACCCACAAGGAGTCCTTATCTTCATAAAATCTCCACCACCATTTAGCAAGGAGGGCTAGGATCTGTTGCAGAGGCTTCTTAACTCCAAGTACCCCATCAATTTTCCTCTTGGTAATATCTTCCCACTTGACTAGATTCAGCTTCCTTTTTCTCCCCACAAGAATTTTCTTTGCATCCTTTCCAGCTTTTCGGCCACCGCAACTGGCATTCTAAATAAGGACATAAAATACATGGGAGTGTTAGACATGGACGAGTTGATTTGATTTAGCCTCCCCCCGGAGGACAGCACCTTATTATTCCGAATACAAAGTTTCTTTTGAGTTCTATATATCGCATACCGGATCCTAGGTTTTTATCCTCCTTGGGTTTGCAACTAGCGGCAGACCAAGATATTTGATTGGTAGTGACTCCACTTTACATCCCAACACATAAGCCAAAGATTTGACATCTTGTACCTGAACCTTCACCCCACATAACGAACTCTTAGAAAAATTAATCTTAAGCCTTGACATTAACTGAAAACATCTCAATATCCTCTTGATTATGCAAATCTCCTCCAGATCATTGTTACAAAAAATAATTGTGTCATCCGCATATTGTAGATGGGATAAGAAAACCCCATTCTCCCCCATTTGAACTGCTTTAAACAGATTTTTATCCCTCGCTCTCCCCAATAATATATAAAGGGCCTCGGCCGCAATATTAAAGAAAAAAGGGAACAAAGAATCCCCCTGTCGAATGCCTTTCTGGAGATGAAATTCTTTGGTAGCTAACCCATTAACAAGGATAGACATGGAGACCGAAGAAATGCATTCTCTCACCCATCTACACCATCTTTGCCCACACCCCATCTTCAATAGCAAATCCAAAAGAAAACTCCAATTAACACAATCGTAAGTCCATTCAAAATCTAGCTTTAAAATTAAACCCCCTTGAGATTTGGTTTTCCAAAAGTGGATAACCTTGTTGGCAATGAGAACACCATCTAATATCTGTTTACCCCCAATGAAAGCTGCTTGAGCTTCGCCAATAAGAGAAGAAATACAACACTTCATCCTATTGGCCAAGACTTTAGAAAAGAGTTTGTAAAGCCAACCCACCATACTAGTTGGTCTGTAATCCTTAAAGTTAGTAGGACAATCAGTTTTAGGAATCAAAGTCACAAAGGTTGAATTGATACCTTTCGTTAACTTCGCATGCTCATAGAAATCTGCAAAGAATTGGAGAACCGTTGTCTTCAAAAAGCCCCATCCCTTCTTGATAAAAGAAAAATTAAAGCCATCGGGACTAGGTGCCTGAAATTACTGCAACCTTTCAGAGCTAATTCATTTTTTGCTACTTTAAAGGGCTTCTTCCAAAGCCAGAGACTACCTATGAACATGAAAAATTTTGTCCAAAATTTTCAATCAAGTCCTTCAATTTGTATGCGTGGCCTTTATTCAGGGATATTTCAAGTCAATTACCTCGTTTTTGGGTTGATTACCATCAGGTCCTTGGGGAATCTGCAAGATTCTCCTATTTGATGCTCTATTATGTGAGTGTGGTTACTATACAGCTACTGTATAAAGCTTTGAACTTTCCAGGCTTGTTTCGTAAAACCGTCACAGTTATTGAAAGCCATGGGTTGAAAGGGTAAGTGATTGAGACGTATTCTCCTTTAACAG
>JAOTQK010066297.1:0-11266 GCA_025642025.1 Rhododendron ferrugineum | reverse complement strand
TAAGCTTGAACTCCCCTCTCCATTCTGTTCTTGATACCTCGCAATTGCTTCTAATAACTCCAACTCATCGTCAGAGTTGGAAAAATCCGAGTCGTTCATTATGAGATCACGTAGGGGATTGGGCGCCATGGATAGATGATTAAGGATCAAATAAATGTATGGAACAAGGAAGTAAATTTTTTTTCTCAAAGAAGGAAGAAGAGCAAAGGTTGAATGATGGTTAATAAGAAGACAAGGACCCGTATTGTAGGTGGAAAATCTTACCGTTGAAGCTTGAAAGAATCATCTCTGGTGTAAATGAAAGAAGTTGCAGCAGGTTACTGTTTGGCTGCAAATAAGACTGTAGGTGGCACCTTGGTTCGTTTACAAGAAAGGAGGAAAGTAAGAAAAAGGCAAAAGGACCAAAAAAAAAAAAATGAAAGAATACATACAATTTTAATAAGTCATAGGTAAAATAGAGATGGCTTGTGTAGTTCTAACACAAAAAGTGCTTAGGTAAAATAGAATTATGAGTTGTTGAATAGCTAAATTACCTATTCTTTGGTGTACTTGCTCTAATAGTACCAAACTATGGCTCTGTTTAGAACTTATGGAAATGAAAAGAAAGGAAATGAAAATAAAAGAGAAGGAAAATGAGAGGAAAATATGAGGGAAAATTTACTATTCATTACACTTAAAATCTTTATTTTCTTCCCTCTTTGTCTTCTAACCAAATAATAGGAGGGAAAATTCTTTTATTTCCCTTTCTTTTCCCCAAGTTTCAAACAGAGCCTCTGTTTGGAACTTATGGAAATGAAAAGAAAGGAAAATAAAAGAGAAGAAAAATGAGAGGAAAATAGGAGGAAAAATTTACTATTATTACACTTAAAATCTTTATTTTCTTCCCTCTTTCTCTTCTGCAATTCCTTATGTTGACAAAGGGGATTAGATTGAAGAAGGGGTCCTTAACGGTTTCGCGTCAAAGTAGGCGCTGTCTCTCTAAGGACACCAAGGGTAAGGGTATTGCTAGTCCCCTGAACATGGGTTATCCTATGGGCAAAAGGAGTACTCCATCTATGGATAAAGCCAAGGCTGCTGCCATAGCTAGGTTGCATGATCTCTTTGATCCCAATTATGAACCGTGGGAAGAAGTGCTTGATGACTGGGACCGTTATCGTTCAGAGCCGGAGGATATGGAGGCTAATAAATCGTCTTGTGGGAATTTTTCTTGGGTTGATTTAAATTATCATGGTATTGAGGCTAATATTACAATGGAGGCATGCGAGGCTCTTGTGACTGGCACTTTGCGAGCTGTGTCTCAAGGTGGTTGTGAGGTGTTTCTCCTCCTGGTTCCTTTGTTAAGTCGAAAAAGATGGAAATGAGGGAAAGGGCAGGTAAGACTCTGGCTCCACCCAGTGGTCTGAAGCGTCCCAATACTGCAGGATATCAATAGCGCAAGAAAAAGGTTATTATGGGCCGTGACTTTCTTCTTGTTAGCCGCACTTGCCTTCAGGGGGCGAATAAGAAGTTTCAATTCTTCCATACGTCAAACCTCTCGGCTGTTGAAGTTAAAATTAAGATGCCCTCTCTGGAAGTTTGTTTTAACGCTCAGGATGGTGATGCTTCAATGGAAGAGGATCCTCTTTCCTCGTCCCCATCCAGCTGTGTGACTACATCTCCAGTGCCTGAACCTCGTCACCTTAGCTTTGCGGATTCCTCATCCGATAGGGTTGGAGATATTTTCCAAGACACTGCTTCTGGACCTCGGAATTTGCGGACAAAGAGGGTCATGCCTTTTCGGCGCAAGTGCGTGGAGGATTGTGGACCTACTTCTGCTAAGCATCCCAGTAACCGTAAACGGAAGAAGTTGGACAAAGTCAAAGCTAATTTTGGTTGTGATGAAGTTGTTCAACACCCTAGGCAAACGAAGCGCAAGCGGGAAAAGACTATTGAAGCTGACCCTCATTCATACCGCATTCCTCAACGTTGTGTAGTTATTTGATTTATCTATGTCACTGCGCCTAATCCTTGTTTTGCAGGTTTTATTTATCATGTGTTTGGCGTTGAGGACTTGCTTGTGGGGTGTTGTTTTAGCCCTGATTGTTTGGTTTGTTATGTTGGGTCTTTGTTTTTGTTTTAGCTGGGTTATGTTGTGCTGTGATGTGCTGTGCTGTTGCGCTGTGTTGTTTGTTGTATGGGGTTATTGGTACGCTTATGTGTGTTATGGTCGATATGGATGTACTTTTTATTTGATAGTAATGCAATTTATCTTTGGTCAAAAAAAAAAAAAAAAACTTTAAAGTGACTATGAGAGCGTTATTTTAGTTCGGCAAATTGAGAGACAACTAATTCATGAACGCGCTATATTCTTTGCACTAGGTGAGAATTCAAACCCCACCAACTTTGTCACGCCCTCGATTTTTAACAAAATTATAAAGGTAGGTGAGACTCGGTTTCGAGTCTTGCCAGTGGTAAGGAGGTGTGGGGACAAACACTTATACCCATTTGTACCTAGGTGATGCTGTGATGACGACCTGTCTTCTCGGACAGTAGATATAGCTCGAACCGGACATTCCACGGTAGGTAGGGAGCCTCTATGGTCACGCTCAAGGGGGGTTTGCTACGTTGGTCGCCTCCTCCCACCGTTTTTGCTGATCAAAAAAAAAAATGCTGCATGATGCCGATCAAAGTCCTTGAAGTCATTCAAAAAGATTGAGTCGATCAAGGAGTCTAATTAATTAAGTTTATAGGTGCCTTTTTAAATTCTCAAGAAGTCTTCCTAGTTTTTAGTAGTCAACTATGTTTATTTACATTAAGTTCTAATCTAGAAAATCTAAGTTTATGTTTCCTATGCTTGGAGGTATGTTCCATTAAGTCCTATATATATCCTTTGCTATGAATGAAATGAGAAGTGCTGGAGTGTTGATTAAAATAGCCTTTGGCTTGTGAGAAGATTTATCTTCTTGTTAACTTGTATCATTCAGTGGATTTTGATAGGTGACGAGTTTTCCGTTTTTGTATCTGTAAAGACCCGTTATTTCTCAAAATTGATTTAAAGGTTTTAAAAGAAATAAAGAGAAGGAAAATTGATTTGAAAGTGAAAATTGGGGGCTTAAGTGTTAAAATATTTTGGTTGAGGAGCAAGTGTGTGTTATGTGCATATATGTGTGTGGGGTGAGAGGCAGGGAAATTATTTCCCTCTCTCCCTATCTCTCGGTCACTCACTCTCCCGACTCCCTCTCTCTTTCTCACTCTCCCTCTCTTGCTCTCTCACAAAATCACCTCAAACCTCCACAAAACCTTCACCAATCCTTCACTCCTTCGCGTATTGCTCCGGTTTGAGCTCGGTGGGGGTGTGTTTCGTTCGAATCCGGAGATTGGAGCTAGGGCTTGGATTTCTTTCAAAATTCGTTTTTGAATCTTGAGGTAGGAAGTTCTAACTATCAACATATGTTTATGGCTTGTTTCTTATAGCTTGATTCTTGCCATTGCTCGTTGGTGTTGTTGTTGAGCTTGTTGTTGTTGAGAAACCCACTAAAATCTGCAGAAAATCTGCTCGAACTGATTTGATATCGATACCATTTGCTAAGGTATCGATACCTTTATGTCAAAAAACCCAGAAAACACACTTGTGGGCACACGCCCCTAAAAATCCCATTTTTAGCTTATGAAATTCCGGGTTGCGCCCTTTTTGTTTTGGAAAGCATGACGAAATGCTGAATTGAGAGAGTCGCCACTCGGGTTTTGCGGAAAACACCCAAAGAACCGTTTTAGAAAACGTTTTCGTCACGTTTGTTTGATTTGAAAAGGCTTGTAAACTGGACCGTCGTCACCTTCGATATCTGAGGTTCGGGAGCCAGGTTACGAGAGGGGAAGGGTTTTATGGCACCCCCTCTCCCCCACCCCGGTTCCCATCCATCATTTGCATTTTTCTCTCTTTTAATCATTTTTTAGCCAGTTAGGGCGGGGGAACAGTTAAAGGGGATTAACATGGTGGCAAGTTGCATTTATGTGATAAAATGATGGATGGTTGATGATCAATGAATAATAGATTGAGAATAGGCCGCTGTGAACGTTTTAGACAAACTAGAGCACGCTAACTGTAAGATGGTGCACACAGGAGTAAGCCTGCATGCACTAGCCAGGCCACTGCATGCATTCATGACCTGTGTGCGCCACCTAACAACTGGCGTGCGCCGGTGAGCCTAAGCTCACAGCTACTGTTTTCAACCCTCTGGACTCTGGAATGGACCAGTGCACACCCAGGACAAACCATGCAGTTTAACATAAGCAGAATATACAGTTACAGGCAGATAAAGGGCATGAAAGCCACAAAATAACCAGAAATCCCCTTAAACAGTGAGGGGAAGATAAACAGAGGCCAAGGCCTAGTTGCCATGCAAGAGCCAGCCATTGGTCAAGTCTTGACTGGCGCGCGCAGGTAGAGGATACCGTACGCCAGTGGACATTGCTTGACCAGTGCTTGGCTTTGCATCTTCTGGGTTCTGGATCAGGACCAGAAGGCTCCCAGAGGCATTCCAAAGCAACAGAAAATAATATTGAGAAAGTGAAACTAGCACTTTAACTTTGGAAAACAGTAAACTAGTTATTAGGCATGCTCACAGTGATGAATAGACAAGAAATAAAGCATAAACAAAGATCTGAACCTAATTCACAATTGGAGTACGCCAGTTATTACTGGAGTACGCCAGTCGTGGACAACTCACAACTGGAGTACGCCAGTTGTTACTGGAGTACGCCAGTTGAAGACAGATCAAGTTTTAAAACTGTACATACTGTCAAGGACCGGCGTACGCATGCTTATGACCGGCGCACGCCAATGCTAGTCAGAAAACGGTTTTTGCAATCTTACTGGCTTTAGGGCCAGGACTGGTATTGATTACCAGCCTTGACCCTGCCAGCCCCCCTCAGGGATCAGAATGGGAAAACAGTACAAAGGTGTTATACCTTTGGTTTTGGAGTTTGAAAGAGTGTTTGAGCTTGAGCTTGAGGCTTGAATGGTTGATGATAAGTGTTTGGGTGTAGATGGTTTATAGAAAGGGCTGCTTGCTTACTCTTTCAATGGATGGAAGAAGAGCAAACAAGAAGCCAAAGGAAGAGAGTGAAGGAAAAAAAATGGAATAATCTTGTAACTCTTTTTTTTTTTGTAACCTTGTAACCCTTTGAAAGAGCAATGGAGGGGGTATATATAGGAGAAAGGGAGAGAGAGGGGAGTAACCAGCTGGTTAGGGGCTGGTTCCTTAGCCCTTAAGACTTCCCTCTCATTGGATGAGAGGAAAAGTTGATGGGATGGGTGTGTAAGAGATGTCCCCCGGCGAAGACTGCTTTTTCAACGAATTAAAAGATTCCTATGTGCTGTAGACCCCTAACCATGGCTTCTGCATGCTGAAAAACACAAGTTGGACCAGAGTTTGACTGGCGTGCGCCAGTGGTTAGTGGCGTGCGCCAGTTGTTTTTGGGTAAATGGCCAATGACTGACACGTGGCAAAAGACCAGCGCACGCCAGTTGAGTACCAGCGTATGCTTGTAGGGTTTTGCTGAGGCTTTTTGGCTCTGGCTTAAAGAGTTTGAAAGGGATTTTGGAATGCTCAAAGCTCAAACATACTAACATTTCCAGGGTGTTCTTGATCTGTTTCATCATCGGGGAATCAAATACCGTAAGTAACCTAATTTGGATAGTCCAAAATAGGGTGTCTACAACACTGGTATCGATACCATTCTTCATGGGTATCGATATCCTTACGTCTGGAATCATTCTTAACCTCAGGGTATCGATACCTTTGCCTTAAGGTATCGATACCTGTTGCTTGTCTCCAGTTTTTACTGTTTTGCTTCATCGTTCACCGTTTTGGTTTCTAATCATTCTCAACCCATTCAAACACTTCCAAAATGATCCCTAACCTAATTACTTGTATCCGAAGACCTCGTTGAATGTTCCCATGAGTCAAATGTTCATTTGGGCATGATGTTTCAGAAATCGTTTTATATATCAAAGTTGGGTTTGAATGATATAAACTTGATGGAAAATGGATTTTGAAACTTTACGGACATGACGAGAACATTTCAGGACCCATCGACGGGTGAGTGCCTGGCAGAGGACATCGGGGTCCTTTAATTGGCTCGGCAGGAGCTATATGCTCATATTTGATATTTCAGGACCTCCCTATGGGCAAGGTGCCTGGCAGAGGACATCGGAGTCCTTTAACTGGCCCGACAGGAGCTTCGGCTCATGACACTTGTACGAGACACATTATGATACTTGGTGCTTTGAAATGCTTTTCATTGAAACTCTCGGTTGATTATAAAAGTGGATTGTTGAAATAAAATTGCTATCGTCGTTTGTTTATTGGATCTTGTTGCCATTGTTCATCTTGTTTCCATTCCTACATTTCATCTGCATATATTGTTAGATTAGAGCTTTCTACTGGGCTAGTGTAGCTCAGACCTTCCTTCATTTTCAGGTACTAACCCAGGGCATTAGCTGCATGTTTGGATTGCCTGGATGTGGTCGTTGTTTTGAAAGCTAACATTGAGGAGTTACCGAGTCATCTTTATAGTAACTCTATTTGTAAATCTTTTGATTATGAAATGATGTAACTTTCAAACTCTATCAATACTCTTGTCTTACGTTGATTTGGGCCCCTCGAGCCAAGGATGTATCATTTTGCGAACTATCGAACGTTGGTAATGTGATTGTGGATATGGAAATATTATGTCTTTTGGGGTATTTTAGGGATTACTGCGAGGTTTGATTTATGGAAATCATTTATATTGATGTTGAAAATCGAGGGTGTGACAACTTGGTATCAGAGCGCTAGGTTTAGAACACCTAGAGACCGTGGGGAGGCGTTTCGTCTCATGGGTTCAAAATGTTGTGCCTTCTAACTTAATTTGTGCATGCTTGTGTGACTAACACTTATGTGATTACATGACATTGCATTTTCATTATCGTAGAGTGGTGCAGAGTCATTAACCCGTGTTGGGACCTTATAGTTATGATGTTGTGGTTAATAGTCTTTCTTTCTTATATTGTATAGTAAGATGCCTCCGAAGACTCGCAGTAGACGAAGTGGGACTGGGAACCGGGGTGGTCGAGGTCGAGGTCGTGGTCGTGGACGTGGGGCACCTCTTGAGGATGAGGTTAGTCAGCACGGGGAGAACCCTGGTGGGAATCTGGGGGCTGGGGGCGGTCGAGGTACAGGAGTACCTTTTGTTCAGAATCAATTCGCTAGAGATCTCGTCGCGGCACTTATGGCTGCAAATCTTTTGAACCAAGCTCTTAGGGAAAATGTTGAAGATCGTCCTATGGTAGCAATGAGGGAGTTTAGCCGTAGGAATCCTCCGGAGTTCGATGGAACTAGTACCGATCTTTTGGTAGCTGACCATTGGTTACTAAAATTCGCAAGCTCTTTCGGGCTCTAAACATTACCGAGGACAACATTCGAGTGGGTATCGTGGCCGTTCAGTTAGTTGGAGAGGCTGGCGAATGGTGGGAATCTGTCCTAGAGATTAGGAAGGATGCGAGGAGGGCGACAAGGACCGTAGCTCAAGTGAACGACCCTGATATGGAGGATTTGACATGGGCTGAGTTTGAAGCGCTCTTTGAGGAGCAGTACTTTCCGGAGACATCTCATGATAACTTGAGGGAGCAATTTGAGAAATTGGAGCAAGGTAATATGTCCATTTCGGAGTATCTATAGAAATTTCAATCTTTGTCTCATTTTGCCCCGGAGTTGGTGGCCACGGAGGAAAGGAGGTGTAGACGGTTTGAGAAGGGTCTGCATCACACTGTGAGGAGGATGGTGGCGGTCCAACGTAGGACTAAGTTTTCTGAAGTTGTGGAGTGTGCAAGGAGCATTGAGATTCCAAAGGATGCTCAAAGGAATGCAAGGGCTTGGGAACCAAGACAACCGGTGGGGAGTGTTAGTTCGTCTTCAGGTAGTTTTGGAAGTCAGGGGCGGAAGAGGCAAAGAGAACCATCTCAGCAACCACCTAACCAATCGGGCTTTAAAGTGTCTTCTTCGGGGAATCGAGGTACTTTTTCTAGACCTCCAGCCGTATGCTACAAGTGTAATCAACCCGGGCACATTCGTACCTAGTGTCCACAGCTTCAAAAGGCATGCTTCAATTGTGGTAAGACGGATCATCTTCTTTGAAGTTGCCCTCAAGGGGCGGGAGCACCTAGTGAATCGGGCTCAGTGCAGCAGCCAGGGGTAGGGCGTGGTTCTGGCCAGCAGCAGTCTCATTTTTGCCAGACACCGTCAATTCGGAGTTCTGAGGGTGATAGGGGAGCGAGTTCGTCTGCACCTACTCATGGTTCCGGTCAGAGGGGAGGCTTTGTGCAGGGTCAGGGCACCCAGGGCCGTGTATTCAACATCAACGCTAGTGCTTCACCTTCTGTTTCTCAGGCTCCAGAGACTTCGGTTGTAAGGGGTACTTTTCTTCTATTCAACTCTTTCGCTAGAGTACTCTTTGATTCTGGAGCATCGTATTCTTTTATTGCTGCGTCTTTTGTGTGTGCTTTGGAGTTGGACACCGAAAACCTTGATTTGCCGTTGTTTGTCGAGACACCATTAGGAGGAAAATCATCGTTGAGTCGTATCTGTAAGGATTGTGAGCTAGTTATTTGCGACCATCGCTTTGTCTTTGATTTTATCGTGTTGGATATGTCGGGGTTTGACCTCATTCTTGGGATGGATTGGTTATATTCGGTTCATGCTACGATTGATTGTTTCAAGCGTCGTGTTCGCTTATGTCCGCCTGGGGGTGTTTGTTTCGAATTTCATGGGGAGCGTCGGGAACCGTTAGCGCCGTATTTGTGTGGGTCCCGGGAAAGAGAGTGTTTACCTTATGTTGGCAAATTAACGTTAGATGAGGATTTGTCTACTCGTGGGGAGTTACCCTTAGTAGTATGCGAGTTTTCCGATGTGTTTCCGGAAGAGTTACCCAGTTTACCTCCCGAGAGAGAAATTGAGTTCTCGATAGATTTGCTTCTAGGCACCGCTCCTATATCGATTCCTCCTTATCGTTTTGCGCCCGCCGAACTTAGAGAGTTGAAAGTTCAGTTGCAAGAGTTAGAGAATTTGGGGTTTATTCGTCCTAGTACTTCACCGTGGGGAGCACCGGCTTTATTTGCCCAGAAGAAGGATGGTTCACTCCGTCTATGTATCGATTACCGTAAGCTCAACCGTGTGACCATTAAGAATAAGTATCCCATGCCTAGAATCGATGACTTGTTTGATCAACTCCGAGGTGCCACTTGCTTTTCTAAATCGATTTGAGGTCCGGTTATCACCAATTAAGGGTTCGTAGAGAGGATATTCCTAAAACTGCCTTTCGTACTCGCTATGGTCATTACAAATTCGTTGTGATGCCATTCGGTTTGACTAACGCTCCAGCTACTTTCATGGATTTGATGAACCGTATCTTCTGTGCTTATCTTGATCAATTCGTAGTTGTGTTCGTCGACGACATTCTTATCTATTCATCTACGGAGGAGGAACACCAGACTCATCTTGCCGTCGTTCTAGAACTTCTGAGGGAAAACCGTTTGTACGCCAAGCTTAGTAAGTGTGAGTTTTGGTTACCCGAGGTAAAATTCCTAGGTCACGTGGTTTCGAAAGGAGGTGTGTCCGTTGATCCGGGGAAGATAGAATCTGTTGTGGACTGGCAACTACCGAAGAAGGTGTTCGAGATTCGAAGCTTTTTGGGGTTGGCTGGATACTACCGTCGATTCGTTCTTGACTTTTCTCGTTTGGCGGCACCGATGACTAGACTAACTCGTAAGGGTACTCGATTCGTTTGGAGTGACTCGTGTGAGACGGCTTTTGAGGAATTAAAGAGGCGATTGACTACCGCACCGGTCTTGATTGTGCCCGAGCGTGGAGTTGGTTACTCCGTGTATTGCGATGCGTCTAAGGAAGGGTTGGGGTGCGTATTAATGCAAGCGGGGCGAGTGGTAGCGTATGGATCGAGACAATTGAAGACTCACGAGCGGAACTATCCTATGCATGACTTGGAACTCGCGGCCGTCATATTTGCTTTGAAGAGTTGGCGACACTACCTTTACGGTGAGAAATTTGAAGTCTTTTCCGACCATAAGAGCCTGAAGTATCTCTTTTCTCAAAAAGAGCTTAACCTACGTCAACGTTGTCGGATGGAACACTTAGAAGACTATGATTTCGAATTGCATTATCACCCGGGGAAAGCGAATGTCGTTGCGGATGCGTTAAGTAGAAAACCAACGTACTTAGCGAGCTTAGCTATACATGAGTGGAAGATGGTGAGCGATTTGGGCCATTATGCATCGCACTTTGAGGAAGTTCAAGAAGGGGTTACGTTGTGCAATCTAACCGTTCAATCGACCTTATCGGCTCGAGTAGTGGAAGCTCAACAAGAAGATGGGGAAGCGGAGGAACTTCGTACCAAGTTTCTTAGCGGGAATGCTCGAGATGGGTGGATGATTCACGCCGATCGGAGTTTACGTTATCAAGGAAAGTTGTTCGTACCCGTTTCGTGTCGGGAAGAAATTCTACGAGAGTTTCACCATTCACCGTTAGCCGTTCATCCGGGAGGAACGAAGATGTACCATGACTTGCGTAGGCAATTTTGGTGGCCGGGGATGAAGAGGGATGTGGTAATCTTTGTGTCCAAGTGTTTGACGTGTCAACAAGTGAAGGCCGAACATCAACGACCCACGGGGGAACTACAACCGTTACCGGTGGCCGAGTGGAAATGGGAAAATGTGACGATGGATTTTGTGACGGGATTGCCGAGGTCGCCGAGGGGCCATGATGCTATTTGGGTTATTGTGGACCGTTTTACTAAGACAGCTCACTTTCTACCTATCCATGTTACCGATTCCGTAGAAACGCTTAGCCGTTTGTATATCCGGGAAATTATTCGACTCCATGGAATTCCCGTATCCATTGTATCCGATCGAGATCCGAGGTTCACCACCTGTTTTTTGGCAGAGTTTGCAGGCCGCTTTGGGGACGAATCTCTTGTTTAGCATCGCTTATCATCCACAAACCGACGGTCAATCCGAGCGAACGATTCAGATTTTGGAGGACATGCTACGGGCTTGCGTTATGGATTTCCGAGGTAATTGGGAAGACCACCTACCGTTAGTCGAATTCGCGTACAATAATAGTTATCAATCGAGTATCGAGATGGCGCCATATGAGGCTTTGTATGGGAGACCGTGTCGATCACCCGTGTGTTGGACCGAATTGGGAGAGGCTACGTTAGTGGGGCCGGATATGAT
>JAOTQK010066276.1:0-11272 GCA_025642025.1 Rhododendron ferrugineum | reverse complement strand
GTTCCAGCGAGGAGGCACGTGAAGCTGTTCACCAAAAAGCTAGAGTTAGCACTAAGTGGATTTTTTCCCCTTACAAAAAGTTCTTCAAAGTTAATGTTGAATAGATCTTATATTTAATCAACTATGTTGCAACAAAAGTTGAATTTGCTATGTAATTAATCCATCTAAATTGATATGGTGGACAAGTTTGATAATAAGAGCTTAATTACTATTTTTGTTGCTGAAAGGCAATAAGATTGATGTTTAAAGAATACCTTTTTCAATTTATGGAATGATTATCCAGTTTTTCATAATTTTGATTCTCAGTTCTTTTAGTATTTTAACCTTTTTGCTTTCAGTTTTTGTTTTTACTTTTTTGAAAACTAATGAAGAAAACTTGTTTGGTAACAAGTTTCTACTTTTTTGTTTTTTGTAAACTTTTTTAGAGATTTTGTAAACTATGGAAACTACAAAAAAAGTATTTTCTCCTATTTTTTTTTTTGAGAAACACAAATATTACCAAACATGTTTCTTGTTTTTCTAAAAAACATAAACCTGTTTCTACTTCTAGTTTCTTACAAACAAAAAATTGAAAAGGTTACCAAACGCACCCTTAGCTTTTCAATTTTTTATGAGTAAAATAAAAACCAACAAAATTGAATCAATCGAAAAATTGGTCAAAAATATTGGTTTGGTTTGGTTTTTCCGAGCTATTAGTTTAGTTTGGTTTTTTATTTGGAAAAGAATTTGAAACCGGTTTAGTTATGGGAAAATTGCCGTTAAGTGGCCTTTGGGGCAAATAAGTCCCGACTGATGGACTACTTTTTGGGAATTCATAAGTCATGGGAAGGAAATTATTAATTTCCAACACATGGAATTGAAGACAAAAATACCCTTCTTGATTCTGCAATCTGGAACGTAACTCTCCCTCTTTCCTCTATCTAGGGTTTGGTCCCCCTTCGATCATCTCCTCTGTGATTCCAGGTATTCCCTCTCTCTCGTTTACTCTCTCCTCTCCTCTCCTCTCTCTCTCTCTTTGCGTTCTCCTCTCTCTCTGGTGTTCTCTTCTCTTTCCTCTCTCTCTCTCTCTCTCTATTGTTCTGTCCCCTCCTCTCTCTAATGTTCGGCCATTTGAGACAAATTTTTGGTTATTTTACACAGATTTTGACCCATATTGTTGTGTGAACCCTGATTGAAGGTTTGACAGATACTACTTTTGGTGATTTTACTGTGTTTTCGTTTGTATAAGTCCATATTTAGGTCACTTTGTTTGATTTGGTTGTTTCATACTCCGTATTTAGTTCATATTTTTGTTTGGCAAGTGGGTTTGTACTAATATAGATATCGTGTAACCATGAATGTTTTGATCTGAACAGAGTTTATGGTTTCTATGGTCGGTTTAGAGTTTTGATCTGTATGATTAGGTGACTTGGTCTTTATAGAACATGTACGTGCTCCATAAGCACATTTGACCTACAACCACTGTCTTGTTAGATACTTGATTAACTTTGGTAGACTTGTAGGTTAACCTAGCCTACCACGTCAATTTGTCCCCAAGTTCTGTTTACAAAGAAAGGCCAAGTACAGAGCATGTGAAAACATTATTGGAAACTGCCAACGATTATGAATGAAAGAGCGGTTTTTTTTTGAACTGGAAGGAAGAGCAGTTAAAAGATGAATTTACATTCTCATTATAGATGGCATGTATAAGGATTTACGAATGCTTTTGTCCTAAAATCTAAAAGTTAAAAAATAAATCATACTTGATGTAATATATCTGAGACTTTCATTTGTTATTGATGCCTGTTGGTGAAACAATTGATTTTGTTATATGAATTGGCCTTCTTTTTTAATCTAAAGAATTCCCAATTCTAATTGTTTGAAGAAGTCTTAATTGTAATTGTTAGCAGGGCAGAAGAATGGTGGGGATTGTTGCTGATGAAAACTGTGCTTTGTCGTGGAGGTAAGGAACCTGTTAACCACCTATTTTTTGAATACCAATTCTCTTCCTTAGTTTGGGGCCAGATCCTAAGGATGTGTGTATGTGTGAGGTCCCCTCAGAACATAGGGGATGAGGATATGAAATGCTTATCTTTTGGGTTAATGCTTCTTTGTTTGTAATTGTGCTGAAGTTGGATTTAGCTGCAACCATTTATCACTTGGGGGCTAAGAAGAACTATCATATTTTCTAGGCTAAAAACTCCAATTCAAGCTAGAGATATATTGGATCAGTAAGAAAGTACATTACAAGCACAAATACACAAAACCTAGCTGTTGAAAGGCTCAAAGTTTTGACATAAAAGCCATATGAATCCAGCTGCCTCATGGTCTTATGTTGATTGGCATCCGGAAATGTGGCCAACGTCATCGGCGAATGATCCCATGTGCTGAGCTTTGACCCCTAAAAGAGCCCAAAAAACAGAAGCAGATGAGAGGTAGAAGGAAATGCATACATGCAGCAAGATGAAATAGGGGAGAAAGAGGACAACAAATGTAAAAATTTGAAGATGGATGAAGGGCATTATCTAAGCTATTGTTTGTAGTTTGTTATTTTGATTGTTCTTGTTTTCTTAAGTATCAAGTATGCTAAAAAGGCCAAATACTTTTATGGTTGTACCTTCCATGAGATTAATGAATGCGACTTTCTTGGATCACATGTTCTTTGAACGAATATCTTATTCGCCCAATTTGGACCAATGGCATTGACATGTGTTGGTTTAGATTTGTTTCTGTAATGTAATGGCGGTATATGAGAATGTCTTAGTTTTTCTTTTATCCGTCTTAGTTGATTATGGCTCTTTCCCACGTTATCAAACTCCACCTCAAACCCAAAAAATTTTGGAAATTATCATTATAAGTTCTCAAAATATTTCTGCTCATTACATACTTCAAATATGACATAGAGCTCGTCATATATGAATATTGGTTCAAGAACGTAAGACAGTCGTTTCGTTCATGTAAGCGTTTCCATTGTTTTACAACTAAGACACTCCCTCGGCAACCAACCATGTTGGTGAGCCTGCTCCCATTTTAGAGGCCTGCTCCATACTTTAGAGGACAACTTGACGTAACTATCCATGACACCACTTTCGTTCCCTGCACAAATAAGCATGATTTGGGGGAGCTGGAGGTAAACAAGAGCAAGTCAATAATTGAAAAAGACTTTATTCTGAGTACTCTTAGACCATATAATATATTCAAAAGGAGCACGTCATATTTGTGACAAATATGAAGCATGGAAAGTTAGGTGAACCTTTTTTTCTCCGAAGTAAACAAGAGCAAGTCAATAATTCGAAAAGACTTTATTCTTACTACACTTAGACCATATTATATTTTCAAAAGGAGCACGTCATATTTTGTGACAAGTAAGAAGGCGTGGAAAGTTAGGTGAACCGACCTTCTTCGAGGTAAACAAGAGCAAGTCAATAATTGAAAAAGACTTTATTCTGAGTACTCTTAGACCTTATTATATATCCATAAGGAGCACATCATATTTGTGACAAGTATGAAACATGGAAAGTTAGGTGAACCTTTCTTCTCTGAGGTAAACAAGAGCAAGTCAATAATTGAAAAAGACTTTATTCTGAGTACTCTTAGACCATATTATATATTCAAAAGGAGCACGTCATATTTGTGACAAGTATGAAGCATGGAAAGTTAGGTGAACCTTTCTTCTCAGAAGTAAACAAGAGCAAGTCAATAATTCGAAAAGACTTTATTCTTACTACACTTAGACCATATAATATTTTCAAAAGGAGCATGTCATATTTTGTGACAAGTAAGAAGCGTGGAAAGTTAGGTGAACCAACCTTCTCCGAGGTAAACAAGAGCAAGTCAATAATTGAAAAAGACTTTATTCAGAGTACTCTTAGACCATATTATATATTCAAAAGGAGCACGTCATATTTATTCTTGGTACTCCTTAGTAGGGACATAGTATTTGAGTCTTCTATGTCCTTTTTATACACTACGTAGTGACATGGTTCAAGGCGGAGGTATGTGCATGGTCCATTTAAACAATTTGTGACGTTGGTAGGGGTACATAAAAAATGGATCCAAACTTCCCATTTGGAAGAAGAAGAAGACTAGAACAAGGAGAGAGTTCTCGTAGATCGGTACCATATTGTATTTTTACAATGACCACGCCATGTTTTTTGACTAGTATGAAGCTTTGTTTTAGCTTTATTTGGTCCTTGCCTTTTGGACTAACCATGACACCACTTTTGTGGGTTTGTTTTTTTCCAAAACCCCATATCAACCAACAGATATACACATATAATACCATAAAGGAAGACATTCAGAAAATTTGGATTTTATCGCATGTTTGGCTTTGTGGATTATGTGAAATTGAGGTAGAACTTGCTGGTATTTATATTATATGAGGGTGGAAAGTTAGGGGAGACTTACCTGAGCTATAGATGACCAAGTCAAAATTTCAAGAAGACTACACTTAATATACGTGAAGACCAATAGAAGGTTTCATGAAGAGTAAGTCTTCTACGGATTGTGGAATGTTGAGAAGCCATCTACCATTCAACTACAACCAAAAGAAACATGGTAGAGATGAGGATGAAGAGGGCAAGAATTGTAGGAGAAGCCATTACACGAGAGAGAGAGAGAGAGAGAGAGAGAGCACAATCGTCAGACACACAAATTTGTCGCCTATACTATTCACATGAACTGTATCTCGATGTCTCAAAACATTCACATGATAAACATCCATATAAAGTGTATCTACTAAAAAAAATTCACATGAACTATATCTCGATTAATATCATTGTCTCAAAACATTCAACATCCATCATCGTTAATATAAAATCTTCAAAACGTTGATAAACATCCATGTGAAATGTATCTACTAATGTCAAATTCCCAAAAAACAAGTAGCTAGGTAGATCAAAGCTTCCAGTGTCCAAACGACCAAATAAGAAGTCTACAAGTCAATCTCGTCACTCACCTGTAAGAAAAAAAAACAGCAACAATTCAATATGTTAGGAAGTAATCCTTAAAAAAAAGCCATACATAGTGCAGAATATGTTTTAATTCTACATGTAGCTTAAAACTTTGATCGGTATACAATGTGTACATACAAGTTTGTTGAACCTACAAGACAGTGTCTGTATCTTGAGTTATAAATGTAGACCTAGAATTCCTGTGTATTAAATATACATGTGATGTGTCCCACGCCGTGTCCGTGCATCATAGTTGCTTTCCAAGAAATAAACATTAAGAGACTACATAATTTCCGGTTTTCTACTACATTAGCCATTCCCATGTTTCCATGACGTGTAGCCAAACCAGGCTATTTAGCTACGCAGGAGCTATAAAATTGAAACACTTAGTCTGCATGATTTTGATCCAAATATGCACATCCTGCACTTATATCAACCGGCAACTTCGTAATAGTAATACTCTCCCATGGATTCATCTTCAATATATTGTTGCATAATGCTACTATCAAGCATTTCATTCTGTGTTTCCCCAAAATTAGTATCTATAGACTATAGCCATATGCCCACATCAAAGCACTAAGATTTCGAGCATAGTGAAGACACAACAATGCACTAAGTCTATCCTTCCATCTCTCCAACTGGACGCAAAAACAAAGAAATTGTACAAATGGTCTCCATCAGTTTTTTAAATCAAAAGGAAAGGCAAAACAAGAATGTATAAACAATTAGCATACTTATCATTGAATCATCATTCTAGCTTGGATTCTGGCCGAAATCAAACTGAGCAAAACAACCATTGTCATTAACTTAGAGCAACCTATAATGCATATCACGCAACCCTTTTGCCGCATTCTACGTGTTTAATGCTTCTACCTAATTTCACAAAAAATAAGCATCTAGACACTCAGGGGTCACCCAATTTCATGGTAGAAAAACTAATGGAAACAAGTAGAAATCTTTCCTTTTATTCTTGCAAAAGGAGATTTGCAATTACAAAACATCAACTACTTACCTTCATGTGCACTTATGGGCATGAGTCTGGCTTTTTGTGGTCTTTCATCAAATGACCATAAGCCACTACCACACCAAGGAGAACACTAAACATTTTTGGTGCTAATCTCTAATTTGCAACACAAATATTATCCCCGTTAAAGTAGGGCACGTAGTCATATCAATTAACTAATTGGCATGAACTTCCATAACAAACAAAAATCAAAGGTACTACCTCATTACCTCATTGTTAGCAATGCCAAATACACTTCAAAGGAGCTGTGATTACAAATGCCCATACTTCCACAATCTTTATTCTTTACCCAATAAATCAAATCTCAAATTAGTATAAAACTACTTTCTCTTTGTTCTTAATATTTTCCTCTAAACAGTTTTTTAAACATATTTCCCACCCTAAAATTGATTTTTGCATCAAATATCCAGTGGCTTCCCCATTTCCCTTCCAGAATCTTCCTCACCACAACCCGTTACATGGGATACCCAGTGACTGAACTAATCAGTCCCAAGCTAAATGTCATTCTACTTGTCCACAATAATTTGCGAATAATGGAACCCAATTCCAACGATGGAAATTTTTTGGAAAGGGCAGAATAAATTTGTGGGGAGGGGAGGGGAGGGGAGGGGGGGGAGGGGGGGGAACAAAAAGATATACCTGTCTTCGGGGCATCGGCCTCTATCCCTGCTGATCTCACATATCAACCAACTGTTGTTGATAAAAACAGATCCGATTTGCTTAGAAAGGTGAGAGGAAGCAAGAGATCTTGCCGATTGAAATCCCGTTGGGGAAGCCGCTGATGATGGCTTGTCGAATCCGTCATCGAGTCGCTCCTGTTATTCTCAAGGATTTGGTCTTTGTCGCTGATGCTGTGTAGTTTTACTTGGTGACTCCGCCTGCGCAGAGAGAGAGAGAGAGAGAGAGAGAGAGAGAGAGAGAGATGCTGCAATATGAACGTGATAGGGGAGGAACAGAAATCTACATATATAGAGAGAGCGAATACATACAAGAAGCACAGGAGGAAGGAAGAGAGGATCCAACAACATTTTTGTATGGGTATATTAGTTATTTTATATTGCCCTTTCCATGGATGGGGAGTTTCTTTTGTTCCGTTTCATATTTAAGTAATTCCCAGAAAACCTGTTCATGGGGTGAGCATTTTTACCCCTTCTTCCACTGTCTTGTAATTTCCCCTTCTGATTTTAGATTTTGGGAAAAATATTTGGTGGGCTCTAATTGCTGGTTAATAAAATGATATTTTTCATCCGATCAAATGTCTAACAATGCACGATTAACTTCATGTTGGTACAAATTAATCTAATTCATATTGTGTAAAAGATTGACGGTTTGGATAGCCAAAAAAAAAAGACCTCAATGTGGGTTCGGGTGGTGCACCATAAGACTTTAATGCCTCCGAACGTATTAATGCTTTTCGATAATGTGATTGTCGATATCCAATGATCTCCAAGTTTCGTAGAAATGAGGGAATAAGTTATTCGCTGCATACTAATGGTTTAGATCGACCATCATAAAAATGGACTCGACAATCGCCTTTATAACATATACATTCAACATAACTTGATATTAAACTAAATCTTGTGCAGTAGTTGAATGTATTGTAGCCACACGATCGCGACACAATTATAATGATCGAGACTGTTGATTTCATTATGCTTGTTGATTAAAGCATTCCGGAAATTTTTTGGCCCAATCAAGTTTAGAAAGCACGTTCATCGGGATGCAATTGATAGTACACTATGGCTTGCAATTGTTGAATGTACAGTAACCACACGGGCACGACACAATCATGGTGATCAAGATCGTTGATTCTATTATACTTGTTGATTAAATGATTCATGCAAATTTTTGGCTCGATCGGGTATAAAAAACCCATACATCAAAAAACGAATTTATTAGAAAAATGATATTTCTCTTCTGTTCAAGTGTCTAACGAATACGCAATTAATTGGTATGAATGATCTAATCAATTCATATTTCGCAAAACCTAGACAAATTATTAAAAATGTAATATAATTTTGATAAAGTTAAATTCTTTCTTAAAACTAAGATATAATAACATTTATTTTTATATAAGGGCAGTTGCAATTCAAAACTACCAACAAATTGGCGACTAAAGTTATTTTAGTCAGCCAATATAGTATATACCGACTAATGTGTTAGTCGAGAATTGGCTACAAATTGCAGACTAAAACTATTTAGTCGGGAAAAACCTCCCTTTACCAACTAATTATTTAGTCGGAAAATGTATTCCATTTGTTGTTTCTTTAAATTTAGAAGAAATTAGTATTTACCGACTAAATATATGTTTAGTCGGCCAATATAGTATATACCGACTAACGTTAGTTAGTCGAGAATTGGCTACAAATTGCAGACTAAAACTATTTAGTTGGGAAAAACCAACCTTTCCCAACTAATTATTTAGTCGGAAAATGTATTCCATTTGTTGTTTTTTTAAATTTATAAGAAATTAGTATTTACCGACTAAATATATGTTTAGTCGGCCAAATTACGAAATTACCTACTAAATTTTAGTCGGCCATGCAATTCCACCATCGCCTGTGAAAATTTTTGGTTCGCGCCGTATTTTTTGTCGACTAACATATATTTTAGTCGGTAAAATATATGTTTTGGCCGACTAAAATAGTTTAGTCGGCAATTGTTTTATATTTTGCCGACTAAGAATTATTTAGTTGGTGATTTGCTTATATTTTCCGACTAAAAATTATTTAGTCAGGAATTGTGTATTTTGTTGTAGTGACATCTATTATGTTATCTAAGGCTATTGCCATGGCAATAGCTGCTTTGTGACTGTTATCTATTGCACAGTCACTGGTGGCAGATTCTGAATCTGCCCAGTTCAGTTCGTATGTCAAGCTGCTCAGGTTTATTGCTAGAAGCCGTTGCTGGTTCCTCCTTGGTTCCTCCCAGCAGTTCACTCCCCGGATTGCTCTATTGGTGATCCGGAGTCCGTTTCAATTATTTGGAATGGTGTTTTATCCCTTTTGTAGATGGGTAGGGAACAAATGTATCTTTATTTGTTTTGTCTCCATCTAGATTCATTTCATGTAGCCACTTGGCATAGATTTCAATTTTTCCAAACTTTGTTTTCTTTTGTTTTCCTCCTGGGGTATGCCCCTTGTAGGCTATATATCCGGTTAGCCTTTTTTTATTTTCAAGCTGATTTACCCCAAAAAAAATGCTACTATTACAGCAACAAGCGGTAAGAGAAGCAACAACATGCATCATAGCAACTTGCAGCAAAATAGAGAAGCAAAAGGCAGCTAGGGACAAGCCGCCTAGAAAAACATAAACATTTCAAGGGACAACCCCCCAACGATAGGTCAATACAACAAGGATACCAATGCAAGACTGGTACAATACAACCAATTGCAGACAAAGCGGACATTGATATGATACCAAAGCAATGCCAATAATGCTCAGCACCTTAAAAGTGAACACCACCGAACTAAATAGATTCTATGATCAGTAACCGCAAATGATATGTCACAAAACATTATCAAAGGAACCAAAACGACAGAACAAAATAACAGAACAAAACAGCAGCCGAAGAACTTGACAGAACAGTCCAGTTCATTGACATAAGTACTGATCCACATTGAATAAAGCCAACAGACTAGAAATCCAATGCTTATATCTCCTCACTCTACTCCTCCCTCGGAGCCTAAATCTCCAACATTCTAAAAGCAACAGTGGGGCCACAACTCCCTCGCCTTTCCCTCACAAAATGCCTCCCACTATTTATTACCTCCTCTCGTAAGAAATTGGGCTCAATCCCACAACTCACCGGTTCACACATATAATGGCACACTCAAGAGTCATGAAGCTTATATGAAACCATATGTAGATTCCAATAAGGAACCATATGAGTAGCTACTACAGAGAACAACTTAAGATTAAGATATTTACCTTGTATATAGAGGTATTGTAGAGACTCGCGAATTTATTTTAATTTCAGATATCGTTTAATGCGTAAAAGAATCATTTTAAGTATTTAAGTTGTGTATATGTTTGTAGGAGTGTACAGATATACGTATTCGGTTGTGTACTGGACTCTCAGAAAGTGGTAAAATGTTTTTTTTTGATGTTATATTGATGTTTGAAAGTGTTGGTAGCGAGTGGGGTTTGATTCGTTGATGTTGCAAAAAAATTCATTTTCTGATCTGCTTGAACCGTTACTGGCTGTTGCCCAGTATCGGTACATGATGTCCAGAGATAGTGCTTTTTGGCATTTTGAAGGCTCTTGAACCGGTACTGGGAGTCGCCCAGTTCCGGTACATGCTGTGTTTTTCTGCACTTTTTCAGCACGCATTTGGGACACTATAAATATCCCCCTTTTGTCATTTCTCACTCCCAAAGCCACAAAAAACATATCTCAAACCCTCCTCTCACCTACCCAACTCCAATCTCACCCAAGATCATTGGTTTCAACCTCAAATCTTCAAGATCCAAGGGTTTCCAACCTCAAAATCACAAGATTCTTGCATTTGGTGAACCAATGGTGAGTTTTATGTTCTTGTTCTCTCTCCTTGGTATCTACCCACGTTTTTCTCTCTCTCCTCTCGATTGTTGGTTGATTTTTGCTTGCTATTCATGTTTTTGGGCTTTATTCACTCTAGATCTTGTATCCAAGCTCGGGTGAGGCTTGTCTTTGAAGGATTCTAGCTTATTGCTCTTGGGAGACCTAGGGTTTTGCTCAAAACCCACTTTGGTAGGAATTTCTCTCTTCCTCTACATGTTTTGCGATGATTATGTGTGATTTAGGTGTTTATATGCTATTAATGGTTGATTAGAATGTTATATGACATGAGGAAATGCGTAATCTTTGATATTGGTATTGTGGTAACTAGTGCTATGATCCATGAGCTATATGTGTCGTGTTTGACATTCCGGTGTGTGTGAAACGAGTTCATGGCATTGGTTTCCATTGTGACAGTTGTGTGGTTGTTGTTGTTGTGAAGTGAAATGGGGGATTTAGTGTGACTCAAGGGGTGGGAACACACTGTTCGCAAGGGGTGGAGTTTATTGTGACGCGAGGGGTGGAAACACAATCATGCAAGGGGTGGATACTTGTTGGGAGAAGAGTGTGTGTGTGTGTGTATGTTCATATGGATTCGTAATTGGAAATTGGTATGACATTTGAATAAGGGTGTTGATGTGCATTCTTTAGAATTTATTGTTCAATTTGATTTGCCTCTGTTATGCATATCATTTCATTGCATATAGATTTTGTAGAGAACTTCCTACTGGGCTAGTGTAGCTCAGCAAAATCCTTCTTTTCAGGTTCTAATGTCGG
>JAOTQK010066252.1:0-11277 GCA_025642025.1 Rhododendron ferrugineum | reverse complement strand
CACTAACGAGCAACGACTGATTTTTGGGATTTAAAAAGAAATTTTAAATGAAATCCAAGCAATAGAAAAATATTTAATGAAATTTTTATTGACCAAAAATCAGGGTCGTTACACATTTCCTAATTTAATGGTTTCCATTCATTAGATTTTTTTTTTTTTAAACATGGCAAGGTTTTATACGAATTTTATCAATTTACCCTAAACAATTACAGTCAATTAACCATTAAAAATTACGGTCAATTTACCATGACAATACCTATTTTCATGGTTATTTAACCGGCAAGACAAGACGCACCCGTGGTGGCTGAAGATCCACTCCTGCAGACCAACATGCAGAGGGCATTGCCAAACATGCCATCGCGAGCGGCTACTCCTGGCCCCAAACGAAGCAACAGCAACTGGGGGCATAAGCCCAACCCTCCTCACAACAATGAATCAGTTGGTCAATAAACAAGTAAAAGAGGCCAGGGAAAGCAGGAGGCTTGCTTTCGAATCCAACCTTTAGCTTTTTTCGGCGCATTCTTTCTTTGATTTTAGAGGAATTCCCTAGTTTCAATTCAGTGAATGCTTTCTACTACCCCCTTTCTACGGATCTGGCTGCTCCCATTTCGCTTGCTCCTACTACGAATCGAAGATTTGAGTTCAGGAGTTGTTAGTGGCTTCATTGAGAAGTGCATGAGTGGGACAGAAAGACTTGACTTCATCAGTTCTAGACTTGGTTTGGGTCCTCCCCTTTTCTTTCTTCTTATTTAAAAAGGGAGTGTCTCGATTCCTGTTAGCCAAGGAGGTGATCCGTTAATCGGTGAACGAGTGGCGTCGCTCTGTTTTTCCTTGTTTGGTAAGGTCTTAGCCGAGCTATTCAAGGTAGTTATCTAAAGGTAGGGCATCTATTCCTGTGACTGATGCACCTCTTTTTCCCTCTAGTACTCTTATCTCCCTTCCGAATCCCCGTGCTCAATAAGGTCCGGGCAGAACAGAACCCGTCAGTACGTAATGGGCTGGGCCAGTAAGGAATCCAACTCCGGTAGTATCTGCCGAACCTTTATTAAGTAAGTAATCGAACAGCTTCTTCCTTTCCTATCTTCTTTGCCCTAGGGAAGGGGTCCTATTAGAGTCATTGACGGGATCCTAAGGCCTATGATCTCTAGCAGCCAGTCTCTCTGCGTCTATGAATCTAAGTTATCTATGAATCTAAGGTCTGAGCTCTCCGCTGTCTCTCCTCCCAACCGGTGAGTTTCGGACTTCTCGATGTAACTACATGGTTCTGGTGTCTTCTTCCTTTCTTTTATATGGCCATTCTTTGTAGATCGAATCCTTAGTTTCGCCTTCCGGTCGGCTGTTGGTCCTTATTATATTGCACCAGTTATCCTGTCAGGTATTCCTGATGGATCTACCATCAGGGACAGCCCGTTTCACGGCCTTCCCGATCAAATTTTGATGATCCAATGTGTTCAGAATATGATTTTAAGGGTACCCGCGAGGAATCGACAAAAAAAAAAGACCGAAAAGGGCTTGGATTGATGGTTGAAAAACCGATCAGTTTTAACGATTTTTGCGAACAGTTTTTTCAACCGATCAATCCAAGCCCTTTTCGATTTTTTTTTTTGCCGATTCCTCGTGGGTACCCTTAAAATCATATTCTGAACACATTGAACGGCTCGGATCATCAAAATTTGATTGGAAAGCCCGTGAAACGGGCTGTCCCTGACGATTCTCCCGTCAGGGATACCTGACAGGATAAGCGCTCTATGGTATTGTTAATCTTGTTGATATGCAAGGTCTAATCTCGCTCGTTCGTGGCATGAAATACTAATCTAAGCCTTTGATTATACATTTGGATTATAGGTTTACGCATTTATTTTAGTTAGAATCGATATCTATTAGTTCAGGCAAGACTTTTACTTTTTTTTGTTGAGACTTATGTTTGGTGGCTTATATTAAAATGTTAAATAAAGTTATAAAATTGGTATTAGAAATTTTTTTGGCCAGTGTCTATGAATACATTGTTACTTCAAATTTCTTTATTAGTTGTCTTATTACCATTTTTTATTTTTGTCTTTCTAAGGAATGGGTTAACTAAGTCAACTTGAATACAACACGGCTTTTAAGGGTTAGGTAAGTGTCAGTACATATGACACGTTTATTAAGCAGGTAGGGTTAGGGTCGAGGGATTTTTGATACGAACCCGAGATGACACGATATGACACGATACAATGCCCAACCCTACATTGTATACATCATAGGGGTAGGGGATGTTAGTACATTAGCATGAGAAAACTACGTAGGAGGGTCAGAAGTGTCCATAGGCCTTAACCCTCAAAAGTCAAACCGCCCCTTGCAGGCTCGAATTCCAGACGGTGTGCTTTACCAGCTGAAACAACTTGGTTTGCTCTTCCATTCACATCGTTTGATACTCCAAAAGATGTGGTTTGTTCTGCACAAACTAGACAATATCATTTCACAAAAGCAGAAGCCCACAATATCGATTTCATTGGGAATATCCAATAATATACACAAGTTGGTGCGTTTACAACTTTTTCCACAGAAAATCCCCCCGCAATACTGTATAGATAGTTCAGGTTGCACACTTTTGTTTTACACATGTACAGAGGGCAGCATTTTCCTTAATTGAAATGCTTGTCTTGCTGTTTCTTAATTCTCTACACAACTACAAAGTATTTTTTATTCATGCTGTTTCCATTTATACTCTGTGCTAGTGCAAAATGCTGTGGTTTCCCAAGCAAAAACTAAGACAATATAATTCGCAAAAATGCATTCGTGATACTAATTAATCACTGCCCAATTTTCGCCATAATCACCAAAGTTCAGAGACTAACTGTGCCAAATAAAGGTCCCGCCCGACTTGCTATTTGTTTGGCTACTTCTCATGACTAGAACTTGACCTTGAGCTGAACTCTGCGACAAGCTTTGAAAATGAGGATGACTTATTTCCAAGCAACTTAGACGGAGAATCATATTCCTCGATAAGTCCTGTGACAGAAAACAACAGACGATTAAGAACAAATTAAGCCGAGTTCAGACTGACCAATGTAAATTTGGCGACATATCAATGAGGTGATACTAACCGTGTTCTAACAACAGAACCATGTCACTATCGACTACGGATGTAATTCTATGAGCAATGGTTAACACTGTACAGTTGGAGAAGTGATGCTTAAGCGTTTGCTGAATAAGATTGTCAGTTGCCGTATCAACTGATGCTGTAGCTTCGTCGAGCACCAAGACCTTGCTTTTCTTGAGTAGCACCCGGCCAAGGCAAACTAGCTGCCTCTGACCCATACTCCAATTCTCCCCATTCTCTGAAACTGCAAAAATCACCAAAAAAGGAGCTAAGCTAATATTGTAGCAATCAGAAAACAGTGGTAATGCTCCAGACCCAGCAAAATGCAGATAATTATCTAGAACGCAGTGTGGCAGCATTGCATTCATTTTGGTGCAGTGTGGACTCCATTCAGAATGAATACTATGCCACGGCACATTATTCTAGACATTTTTTTGGGGTCTATTGCTTTCTTGGAAGATATTTTTTGGCCTGCAATCGTCTTGGAAAAGTGGATGAAGAAACCTGCGGAATCAAGCTTCCCTTCCTTCTTCCTTACTTCATCTCCTAGTTGGCACTTATCAAGAGCCTAAAGAAATGAAATACATATTCACAATTTGATCCAAACAAAAAAGCACATATCGTCACACATAAGCTGTATAAAAGTAAATCCAGCACAATAAACATGAAAGCAAGACCAACCCACCTCCCAAATCTGTTCATCTGTGTACTCTTCAAGTGGGTCAAGGTTGCTTCGCACAGTCCCCTCAAACATGGTTGGATCTTGAGGAATGATGCTTAATCTAGAACGTAAATCATGGAGTCCAATTGAGGTAATGTTGACACCGTCTATCCAAATTTGACCAGCAGAGGGTTCAACAATGCAGAAAAGTGTTTGTATGAGGGTTGATTTTCCACTTCCAGTTCTCCCCACAATTCCAGTTTTCATTCCTCCGAGGAAAGTGCATGAAAGGCCTCGTAACACAAGTGGCATGTGTGGGGCATACCGGACCTACATCCATGCTCAGTATCAAATAACTCCAATAATTATGGAACTCGTTACCATGATGTCTGTGTTTGGATCTTGGATTCGTGGAGGGAAAATAGGAGGAGATATGGAATAGGTATTCAAGCATATCCCAAATATTGAAATCTTTTCCTCTTCTTCTCTTTACTTCACCATTCCTACAGATGCAAACACAACATAATAAGAAAGAGAATAGATATCCGACATACCTGCAGATCTTTGATAGTGACTTCTCCATGGGACGGCCAGTGACCATCTGGTCTATTTTCTTCTATCACGAGAGGAGGCTCACTTGGGATAGCAGTGTATTGAAATATTCTTTCAACAGAGATGATTTTATTCTCCATATTGCAAAGATTCCATATAACCAATGCCTGTAACATGTTGAGATTAAGCCCATACGTCACTGCTAAACCAGCAATGCCTACAAATTACAAATGACATCACTCTTAGAACACCTTCTGGGGTGCGAAAGTAGAAGTGTCAATAAAGAATAAAAACCAAAACTACTTACTAGGCTCAATTGTTCCTATGGGAATAGAGATCAAGAAAATTAAACACAAGGCAAATGTAATACAAGACATCATGTCCAAGCGGAAACATAGCCACTCCATTGCACCAGCAATGTAAAACTTTGGACGAGAATGCCCGTCTATGAGTTCCATACTCGACTCCTCGAACCGTGATTCCTGATCAAAGCTCCTGATGGTAGTTGAGCCTGAGATGGTTTCAGCAAAATGCTGTATAAGTGGAGCTTTGCATACACCGACCAATCGTGATAGTTCTCGCGCTGAAGGTACGTAATATTGCTGTAATAAAATTAAAACCTCTGTTAACCTTACAGCATATGACTTTTGTTTCTGTCGTATCACAATTTATAAGAATCATTTATATTTTATATGAACACTTATCAGAACTTTTTGAGAACACTTACATTTTGATATTATTATTTAGGGAAAATTCTTTCGTGAATTTAAAAACATCTCTGGTCTTTTCTTCAAACTATGTTATTTTCCAAAAAGAAGTCGTACACTAAACGATTACTTAAAGTATTCTGCATAATTAATTCAGAAAACAGAACCATTGGAGCCAAGTAACTAAACTATTGGCTATTGCACATCCAGAGCCTTTCATGCTTTCAACATTCTTTTCTGTACTTTTTTCCCATCTTCAAAGTTTGCATTGAATATATCTTCTTTGTTAAGTAGTGAGGGACAATAAAATTCCGTCAGAAAATAAGATATGCCACTCAAACAGCATGTTACCAGGCTGTTAGAAAAATCTTTGAGACTCAATACTAAAATCTGTGGAAAATAGCTGATTTTGGAACATTACTTGCTTCATCAATTTGTAACGATATCTACCTGCAACCAAATGCAGGAGCCAATCACTGGAATAAATATAACGAAGACCTGCCATGCAACCTGCGACATTACTGCAATAATACCCAGGAGCTGTATAATTGAGAAGGCAAAGTTTGCAACTTGATATGGTATGCTCAAATCCACTGCACTTTGGTCCGTAGATGCCTACGAGAAGAAAAAGACTAGTTTGACTAACATTTTGCAATCATATAACCATACAAAATGAACAATATTGCCAATCCCAGTCCGTTAGGAAAAACAGATTGAACAGTGGGTGTTTGTCAAAAATTTAATATCCGAAAATGTTGATGCAGAATCTAAAAAGCATAAAGTTTCTCGGAATCAGCTTTAACAAACACACCCATAATAGTGTAAGTGGTATAGAGTAAATGCAACAAAAGTTGAATTGGAATGTCACTCACTCTATTCAAGATTCGTCCACTTGGGGTGGCATCAAAGAACGACATGGGAGCACGAAAAATGCACAAATGCATTTGGTTGAAGAGTATTGTGGCAGTCTTATACCCAGCTGTTACGAGAAACAAGGCTCTAGAGAGTATGCAGAAAGAACTACCAACTGCCAAACCCATGTAGACGATTATGAGAGTAGAACTTCCAACCAGAGGCTCCAAGTCCTTCGACACTGGAGTTGCCCAAGCTATCCAATAATTGCTTCCTATTTGGAGTACTTCAAATAGAACTTGAGACAGCAATATGAAGGGCACAAGAGCTCCTCGGTACGATGTTGTCATGTATTTCCAGTATACTGAAAGACCAACCCTGCCTTTCTCTCTTTCTTCTTCTTGAACAATCTGTCCTTTTTGTCCCAGTATATCATCTGACTTACCATTTTGGCCATTCCCAACTTCCTCTTTTTGTGCAGTCTTATGTACACTGCATGTACTACCATCTTCCACGGTAATGGTTGATTGTTCTGAAACTGACCCTGCCACCGTGGCATCTAGAGCAGATAAAGCTTCCTTATGAGCTCCCACAAGTTCCATTAAGTCGCTCCCCGAATTGAGAATGTCATTGTACTTCCCAGCTTGAGTAATCCTTCCATCTTTCATGACCTAATGGCAAAGTACTTACCCTAAGTTACTCATGCACTCAAGTACAGGTAGATGAAAGAAAAGACAATTTCAAAACTCACCAATATTAGATCTGCAGCAGGTAAGAATTCAACTTGATGAGTAACATAAATCACCGTCTTCGAGCCCAAAAGGCCCAATAAACATTCCTAACATACAATGGTTACCACAATATTTCAGTGTAAAAACCAGCATAATTATCAACTAAAAGAGGAACACAAATAAAGCAAAAATAGTCACCTTAAAGAGATGGGTACCCGTATGAGCATCAACAGCACTAAATGGATCATCGAATAAATAAATATCCGCGTCTTGATATAGAGCACGTGCAATCTGTATTCGCTGCTTCTGGCCCCCACTCAAATTGATTCCCCTCTCCCCAATGACTGTCTGATCACCAAAGGATAGAATTTCAAGGTCTTTCTTCAGAGAACAACCTTCAAGGACCTTCTCGTACCTCTCTCGGTCCATCTCCCCACCAAACAGTATATTCTCTTCGATCTTTCCACTCTGTATCCATGGTGACTGAGCAACATAAGCCTTTGTTCCACAAAGCTTAACGGTTCCCGATACTTTGGGCAATTCTCCCAAGATACAAGAGAGTAAGCTCGACTTCCCTGAGCCAACGGTGCCACAAACAGCAACCCTCATTCCCGTTGACACACTGAGATTTATATCTTTCAGTGTTGGATGAGGGGAAGATATATCCCAAGAGAAATTTCCACCAACGATCTCTACTGCAATGTCAGTACTACCTCTGGGAAGCTTCTCTATAACATCATGCGGCAAGTCCTCAAGTCTAAGGAACGAGGCTATTCGGTCAAGAGAAACTTTAGTCTGAACTATTGTTGAGATCATATCAGGAAGGTTATAAATAGGCCCTTGAAGTATTCCAAATGTGGCAAGTGCCGATAAAACCTTACCTGACTCTAGTGGGATCCCCAGAAGCATACATGCGCCAAAAGTGACTACAGACACGAATGTAGGGGCTCCCCAAAAGACGAAACTGGACAAAGCCGCAGTGTACATGTATTTTCTCAACCACCCCGTTTCCACGCTTCTAAGCTCAATGACTTTCGACAAAAACTTCATTTCCCATGCCTGAAGCTTGAGGATCCTCATATTCCTCAAGATTTCCGACGTTGCTTTCATCCTTTTATCCTTTGAATCCATTAACTTGCCTTGATATTTCTCTTGAAAACCCCCAATTGGGTAATTTGCCAACATCACAAACACGGTAGCAACTAATGTAGCAATGGAAGCAAGCCCGAGATTTGTGTATAAAATCACGAGGGCCAAAACAACTTGGAGGGTAATAAGCCATGGATCGTGTATGTACCAACAAAAACTCCCCACCCTCTCTGCATCAACAGACATGTAGTTTATAGTCTCCCCGCTTGTGTGACCTTGCTTCGATTGGCACGAAATCCTCAAACCCTTATTGTATATCATGGCAACTACCACTGCCCTAGCCCTAATTCCGGCCTGTTGTAACCTAAAGAACCAGTACCTCTGCACCAAGCACTCAACTAGCTTGGCAATGAAGAACGCAAAAACCAAAAAATAACCTTCGCTTTGAAAGGTTCGACGCCCATTGAGGTACTGAACAAAGGTGTCTATGAGGAAGGGACCAACATAAGATGCGAATGTGTGCACGACAGCCAAAAGACCCGTTATTAGATAGTCATTCCATGTCACAAAGATAAGTGCCTTCACAAGCTTCATAGTGGTGATCCCACTTCCACCACTACCACTATCAGACTCCAACTTACTTCTAAAAATTGGAAACGCACCTTTGACACTGTCAACACCGGAAAGTTGAGGAACGTCCTCGAGGTCTAACGTTTTCCTATAACCGGTGCTAATCAAAGGACCAACCCAAGTGAAAGAAATGATACTAAGGAAACTAGCATTGGAATAAGGGGAAGCAATTTCACTTACAATAGACTTGTTTGACTCTCTACCATTCAAAAGGGGTTCTTGAAGAACGGTATCATCAATTTCCTTCTTTCCCAAAAACCCCATTAAACAGAAGAACAAACCCATAATAGTGGAAATGACATCAGATACCAACAGGTAAATTGGTAAAGATTGTTGATTTTTGTTGTAAAAGAAGTCTATAACAAGGAAACAACAAGATATTGAGAAGTAAAACCCCCACCAGACTCTAAGCAGAATTGGGAACTTTCTTTCACTTGAATTACTGAAATTAGTGAGCAAATAAACATATATTGCTAACCATGCAAGTGTCCTAAGTGCAAAATCCAAGAGGGTTACAATCTTTTCCTCGCTCCAACCATTTCTATACCAATAAAAGAAGTTCAATATGCAAAGAACAAGATTAAATAGAGAAATACCCATACAACAAAACTGAATTAGTTTATAGCAGGGAAATCTGGTTTTCATATTACTTTGTTTTGGAGCTTCAATCCTATAAATGGTGAGTTTCCTGCATACCCATGAAATCAACAAAGCAAACAACAAAACAAGGTGCAATGAACCAGATAATCCACGAAGGAAAATGGGTTGGACGAAAAAATTTGTGGGTATTTTATACATGAATGAATCTGAATTAGAGAGAAAATGAGACATACCCAACTTCAATTGTTGAAAAAAAATAATCTTTTTTGAGATTTTGGCTTGTGGGGTGATATGGGTATGTCTGAATTTGAAGTGGGTATTGCTGATAGAAGAGAGTGAGCGATTTTTTGGCTATATATATAGGAATGTATACATACAGATATGATACATGTGCTCCCTCGGTCCCAAAAAATTGTCCATTACGTAAGATGAGAAATATTTTTAAAAATTTATTTTTATTAAAAAATTCAATTTTTTTTTCACAAAATAGTAGATATCAATAAGTTCTTTTAATTTGTGAAAATAATTAATTTTTTTCAACAAAAATAAATTTTTAAATATATTTCTCTTTTTGCGTAATGAACAATCTTTTTGGGACGGAGGTAGTACTATATGTTGGTGTATATGTGAGTGTGAAGTTGGTTTGAGAGTAAGGGGGGGATTTCATTTCCGTAGCCTTCGGATAACGTGGTGTGCAAGAATAAGGAGACGGAGAGAACCAAGAATATATGCCAAAAGTGGGTCGGCTACAGTAGCACTTATGTGGAATATATGCCATAGATAAAGACAACAGTTTTGAGATACACAAAAAGAAAACAAAAAATGATGATCCACATTTACAGAAAATGCCAGATAAAATAGTGGAAAACTAGAAAGAAAAATGTGAATTAAAATACTAAAATGGTATAGTAGTAGGAATAACATGCATGGTGTAGAAAAAGGATGTTGAAATTAGGTGATCAAACATATAGTTACTACTAGATTTAAAAACCTTCAAGTGCTTATCCTAAACCAATTTGCCTCACAACTTTCATAATGGTATGATTAATAGTAATAGATTGCATTTTTTTAGCTTATTCTATATGATGGTAATGCAATAACTTCATGCTAAATTTGTATACTTTTCACGTGCCTCTATATATTTTGCTCAAATTTCGTACAACCGTCCTACAATTTGATAGTATATGTGTGTGTAGTCATTTAAAGTAGCACAAGATAATTAGATTTTGTGGTAGACTATTGAATTATTGTCGCTTTGTTTTCATTTTATAGTCTAACTTTTGGAGAAAATAAAGCGACAGTTTAATAGTGTACAACAAAATCTAACTATTTTGTGCTACTTTAAATGACTATATTTGATTTAAACTATTTGGACTATTTTAGGTGGGTTTTTCAAAAATGATTTTTCTTTTTTAAACTAGCCAAAAACCAAAGGTTCAAAGAAAGAAGTGGGCACACGAAGGTGTGATTGGAATCTGACATTGGACCTTATCCTAACTAGTAGGTAAGTGGAACAATCACTAACCAAAAGTCACTTTTTACACATTGGGAATTTTCTTATCATGTTTTGTATTTCCACCATATATGGACCTCATTTCCCGGAATAATTGGTGCCCTTCAATCTTACGTTTGCAATTGGAATCTGTGACATTGGACCTTATCCTAACTAGTAGGTAAGTGGAACAATCACTAACCAAAAGTCACATTTTACACATTGGGAATTTTCTTATCATGTTTTGTATTTCCACCATGTATGGACCTCATTTCCCGGAATAATTATTGGTGCCCTTCAAGCTTACGTTAGCAATTTATTTAAAATAAATAAGAAAGAAAACATAAGCCTCGCAATCCACGGATAAGTTTCTTTGCACTTGTATGACTATTTTTTTTTTCTTTTTGATTATAAGCGGTAGGAGAATAGAAGAATCTAAATTACATCAAACTGGACATAAGTCCACATCCAAATTAATAGCCCATTACGGGAACCAATTACAAATTACAAAGAGGGGAAGAATAATCAATCTTGTTGTTACCAATGATTGACCTCTTGCTTGGAAGAACTGAGCTAATCCCAGTTGGTTTTTTTTTTTTTTTTCCACATCCAAATTAATAGCCCATTACGGGAACCAATTACAAGTTACAAAGAGGGGAACAATAATCAATCTTGTTGTTACCAATGATTGACCTCTTGCTTGGAAGAACTGAGCTAATCCCGGTTGGTTTTTTTTTTTTTTTTTCTTTTTCGGTGGTAGTACATTTACATGATAATATTGGTATACTTGATTACTTGCGGCTCATTGACTGGTAGTTATTGCAAAACTAAGTAAAGCCAACTTTTTGAATTGTTTTGTGTTTATTTCCAAGGATGGAGCC
>JAOTQK010066161.1:0-11291 GCA_025642025.1 Rhododendron ferrugineum | reverse complement strand
CGACCCAAGCTGAGATTGAAGATGACGAATGTCCGAGCTACGATCAACCATAAGGTCTCTCTCTCTCTCTCTCTCTCGTTCTCTCTCGTTCTCTGCGATTTGCGAACTAATCTGTGATTTTTTGTGTGGTTTCGAAACCATTCGATCTCGGGATGGCTGGCGATAAACGATCAGAGCTACGATCACCCCTAAGGTCTCTCACACTCTCTCTCTCATTCTCTCTCTCTCTCTCTCTTGTTCTCTATGATTTTCAAAACCCTAAAAGATCTTTGATTTTCGAAACCCTAAATGAAGAATAGGGGCTGATTTGTGTGATTTGTTTGTGTGGTCTTCGAAACCATTCGATCTTGGGATGGCTGATTTGTAGTGATTGACTGATTTCCGAAACACTAACAGTATTTTGGGGTTGTATATATGATATCCGATTTGGGGCATTATTTGTTATGGTCTGGATTTGTGTTTGAGCCGTTGGATTTTCACTTGATTTGTCTATAAGTTGTTTTCAGGTCCAGTCGCATGGATTTTATTATGGTCCGGATTTTCTATTAGTTTGCCCGTATTGGCAGATTGGTTTGTCCCTAATTGTCGGCTATGATGATAAATTAACACGCAATGTGTACTTAGGCCTGGAAACATTAGATGGTCAATTGGCAACTAATGTTGCCGCCTTAGTGCCTAAAAAATGTGGTGTCTTGAACATTTTGTTTATCTGAGCCACTTTATTTGGCTATGATGAAAATTTTCTGAGCCGTTGGGAGAGTTTGCCCCTATTACCAGATTGGTTTGCCCCTATATGTTGGCTATGAAGATAAATTAACATGCAATGTGTACTAAGGCCTGGAAACATTAGATGGTCAATTGGCAACTAATGTTGTCGTCTTAGTGCCTTAAAAATGTGGTGTCTTAAACATTTCGTTTATCTGAGCCACTTAATTTGGCTATGATGAAAATTTTCTGAGCCAAAACCGCCTATCTAAAATTTTAATATGAGTTACTTGTAGTTTTTACTGTGTTGGACATTAGGGCTGATCGTAGCTATGATCGTTCGTTGTCTTCGTTCTCAGCTTTGCTTGTTCGTTTATCGTCGCCTCCATTTCTATTTCCCTCTGGCTGGAATGAAGAAATGGGGGATGGCCGAGGGGTGTATGTAGCGAAATCCCCTTTTGTTCCCTTTTATTTCCACAGCCGTTGGATCTCACCCACCCAATCCAACGGCTCAGACATAAATCTGGACCATAAGAAAATCCGGGTGACTGGACCTGAAAAGAACTGATATATATCTATGTATAAATTGACACGCAATGTGTACGAAGGCTTGGAAACATTAGATGGTCAATTGGCAACTAATGTTGCCGCCTTAGTGCCTTAAAAATGTGGTGTCTTGAACATTTCGTTTATTTGACCCACTTTATTTGGCTATGATGAAAATTTTCTGAGCCAAAACCACCTCTCCAAATTTTTAATATGAGTTACTTCTAGTTTTTAGTTGTGTTGGACATTTGTATGAGTGTGTGTAGACGTTGTGTGAGTGTGTGTAGACATTGTGTGAGTCTCAGTAATTGTGTTAAAACAGTCATGTCCAGTTCAAGTAACAGGAGTACCATTCAATCTTGTCACCCTACATTTCAAAACAAGACATGTTGGTGTGGATTGAGAGCTGTTGTGCACATTTCAGAGTCATAAAAGAATCCTGGAAGGCTCTACTATAGGTGTCCAAAGGATTCAAAGGATAAAGAAAAATGCGAGTACTGGGAGTGGTGCTATAAAGAATGATGCATGTGTTGAAGTCATTGAAGTCACCGTTGCTAATTTAAAGCACATGCTGATTGTCTTTCAATTCTTAAGTGGGATAGCCTTGGTAGTGGCTATCATTGCATTTCTTAAGTGAATGTAATTTGTATTCGTTCGTATTTGTTGTAACCGGTAATTTAAAACCTTACTTCTCAAAATGTATTGTACGTTTTGAATGTGATGGCAGATATTCTATTTGTTGTATTCATTGGTATTTTTTTTTGTTTGGTAAATGAATTTGTTTGACTTGCTCTGCACTTTCTGAACATTGGAACAATACAGTTGGTTTTCCCATTGTGTTATCACGTTTTGGTTCCATGTAGCAAACTTCTGCGTTGCAAGTGCATGAAACAAAAAGTGGGGTCTTTCCGTTCCAACCTAAGCACAGAATCACGTTTTGTAAGTTGCTTCATTTTTGGCCTTCCAAAGGTTGGCAACCTTGCAAATCAGGGATTGCATTTTTAAAACTCATCTGTCATTCTCATTTTTTGAAAGGGACCACGGCACTGCCAATTAGAAATGCTTTCCAAATTAGAGTCATTCCAACTTGGAAACCACATTAAAGAACAAAAACTCAGATGTTGCTTGAATTTCCAAAATGAGATGAATTTACTTCTACTTACACATGTTTTCGTCAACTATTAGCTACATTGGTGACATGAATGCTTAATCGAAACAGTCAGCCTTGATTTCTGTTCTCTGTTTGTAAATCCAGTTCAGTGACAAAGTTCATCAAGATTACAAAAATCCAACCACTTAACACCCAGAATCAAGTCTCCAAAAGATGTTACCAAAACCCATCCGATTTTTACCATGTTATTGTATGGCAGTAGAAACAAACAACCTCACCTCATTCTTGGACAAATTATCATGCTCGCACATGAATCTCTCTACGGATCCACATAAACATACACGATAAATAGGCACTCAACAACCATACTTCAAGCACAACAGCAGCCGTAGGAGTGCTAATCTTTCCCGCCATCAATCTACCATCAATCAGTCAGCAAAACAGCAACATCCATAGCGCAAAACAGTAGCAGCAGAAAAGTAATGGTAATGGAATAACTAGAGCATTGTTTGATACAAACACCACACAATCAAACCACACCACTATGACACCCAAACAAGACACAAAAGACACACCAACCAGACACACCAACGTTCTAGTCATGACCCCTACTTCGGCAACCTGTAAATTTTTACAATGAAAACAAAAGACTAGTTTGCACTACTCTAACACCCTTTGAATCACTAATCCATCCTGCAACCCAAAAAAGATAGTAACATTAATGGACGAAACAAAAGACAAGAACAAGTAAAGAATTAAACGTAGATGTACCACAAACACTTATACTCATCGTCAACGTCGTCGTCGTCATCGTCCTCATCATCACTCAACCTAACATCTTACGAAGACCTAATAAAATAAGACAACAATTAAGATGTATTCCGCCTATAAACAATGAAATTCATAGTACAAATTAACATCCACTTACATGTTCATAAGCTTTGGACAATTCCTTTTGTCATGCGATTGCCCCGTTAACCCACAACCATTATATTTCCTCCTCTTCTTGACGGCCTTCTCTTTTCCTCCTTTCAAACGCTTACCACAACCCTTTGCCCTAACTTGAAGTGGTTCTTTCAAATTATGTTGGCTTCCGAGAGAAGAAGGCACTTGGATACGACTCGTTGAAGGCACTTGGATACAACTCGTTGGACCATCTCCCCAACTTAAAAACAAACGTACTCCTTCCTCATTACTTTACCATTCTCACCCAACCAACTAGAATTGATTCGGACACTAAATCTAGCTTGTCTAGCATATTCGTTGTAAAATTCCCAAACGTCGTCTAATTTGAGAAATTCTTGGTCAATTGTCGGTATCACTTCATTTTTAACTTGAGGAGTGTAAATTTCTTGACAAGAATTCACGAATGATTGACACGGTTGGGATGGTGATGGTGATACTGCTATGTCATCCAAAGATTGCATTCTAAAATTCAAAATAGAAAACAATTACTAACATGCAAACAAACATTTAGTCTATGTGTCTCCCTTTATGCTATAATATGCAACCAATTTTTGAGAGAGGGAGAGCGATACCTCGGTGGTGGTGCTCGAAACAAGGGGGTTGGATCAACATTGGTTCGATCTTGTTCTTCCATTTTATCAAATTGTGAGCTACTTATGGGTACCCTACCAATGGCAACCATTGGCAGACATTATTTCAAAATCAGCATAAGTAACAAAAATTAGGGAAAAAAATCAGTTATTGTTTCAAAAATCAAACAAAACGAGAGAGAGAAAGAACGAGAAAGAGAGACAGAGAGGGAGAGACCTTGGCTTGGGTCGTCGTTCGTCGTCTTCAATCTCAGCTTGGGTTGTTCGGATCTTGGTCGCCTCCTTTTCTCTTTCTCTCTCTCACTTTCTGGTGGGAACGAAGAAGTGGGGGTGTATGCAGTGAAAGCTCCATTTTCCCCCTTTTGTTCCTTTTTATTTCCCCAGCCGTGGATCTCACCCATCCAGATCCAACAGCTCAGACAAAAATCCGGACCATAATAAAATCCGGGCGACCGGATATGAAATGAACTGTATATTTATATCTATATATATATAGATATATCTATATAGATATATATGGGGGCAAACATGAGAGAGAAGGAAGGTGCACAGCCTATAAATACCCCAGTAACATCTCACATTTCAAACACACCACCTCACTTCATAGTTCTTACTTTGTTTGAGAGTTTAGAGAGAGTAAAAAAGAGAGGGAATCAGCTAGGAGGGAGGGAAAGGAGAAGAAAATTTTAGTTCTAGACCACCACCACATTACCGCCTTCCACCACCACCACCACAAAACCACCATTTGATTTTAGTAGTTCTAGTTGTCCTTTTGATTCTAGAAAAGAAAACAATTCACTTTTTCTTCCGAATCGAACCCGACGAGCCGTCACTCCGTCCGCCACCAATACTGACATACCGTACCCGACTACCGCCAAGAAGAACAATAGAAACCTCCTATCTACTCACCTAAATATAGTAGTGCTACGTGTTGGTTGATTTTAAAAAGTATTGAAATGATGCTTAGATGATAAATGCATGTAAAAATATATATATATATATTAATAGTGGAGGTGTAACCTCCTGGAAATCGGAAGCGTACAGTTATTTTGTTAGATTTCGAAAAGCATGATTTTGATTTAATTACTGGAAATTGGATTAGTTGTTTTAACATGATAAATGGTTAGTTGTAAAGTGTGATTATCGATTACATGATAGAAGTGTTGCGCATAGATTATGAGTCGTTATGAATTTTGATTGTTTAGGTAGAAAAGCATGGAAATTTAAGATTTACTTAATACCGCATGTTTTTGCAAGCTTTGAAAGAATAAAGTGAACGTGAGAAAATGATGCATGTTTACGAGACACGAGAAACGAGAGATGGTTGACGAAAAGAAACGAGAAATTGAAATGTGAAAAAGATTAATAATTGTGTGAGCATGAGAGCTCGATAGAATTTGAAAGAATGGTTAGTGAAATCATAGCTCGGGTGTGCGTGTGTGAGCATGAGAGCTCGATGGAATCTGAAATGGTTAGCGGAATCATGGCTTGGGTGTGTGTGACCTAGGAGCCCGATGGAATCTGAAATGATGGTTAGCGGAACTAGTGTCGTGTGAAAATGGTGAAAGGGCCAATGAAATGAATAAGACTGAGAGCCCGATGGAATCTGAAAGAGACGGTTAGCGGAATCAGTGCTTTTGGGTGGGGCAAATTAGCTTGGGAGCCCGATGGAATCTGAAAGACGGTGGTTAGCGGAACCAGTGCTCGAGAAAATAAATGAAAAGTGAAATCGATACTGATAAAATGATGACACGAATTACGTTACGCTGTGTTGACTCTGAAAGGACATTGACACCTTTTGTTGAATTGTTATTTATATGTTGAACAGTTAAATCTCTGTGTTTTACTTTGCAAAATTATATATTATTTTTGCTAAAGTATGGGACATAGGGGTAGATTAGCTATTGAGCTTAAAAGCTCACGGTGTTACTTTTGTGACCCTGGCATATATGTCAGACCTAGGTGACGAACAGGAAAAGTTTTCATACTCGGAGGAGTTCAGAGCTAAGTAGAATATCGAGGAAGAAGCCGGACATCAAGTAGAATAGATTTACCGTAGTACCCTTTCCCTTTTCATTAGAATAATTGTATTTGAAACTCGAACTTAATTATTGTAATGACTCAATTATCATTTTTAATTAAAATAAATGTTGAATCGAATTTGTATTTATTTTAATTAACGTTCCCAAAAATTGGGGCCTTACAACATGGTATCAGAGCTTTAGGTTCAAACCCTCAGCCTTGGGTAGATCACTTTCTGAGAGCGTAAACCGGAGTGATTAATCATAAGTATTACTTATATTACTCTAAAAATAATATAATTTTTTTTATATGTACTTCCTAGTTGTTATTCGACTTAGACTTTGAAAACGTACAGTGAGAAAACATAGGTCTTGACTTGTAGGTAGCATGTTACCTGCTTATGTGGCGTTACCTGTATAGTTTATTTTTAGTAGGATCATAGGTAATCGATTACTTGGACAATAAGTTGAAAAACACGTTAAAAAAAAAATTAGAAAACTCGCTCCTAACTTAAGACTCGATCGTTGTAGATGGTAAATACACGTAACGGGATGGACCCCAACAACAATGCCAATGGTTTGAACGGCTATCAAAACAACGGTCAAAACAACGAACCAAATCCCAATGCCAACAGACAACTAGGGGCACAAGACCTTGCCAACTTTTGCAAGCATTTATTGCCACCGCAACTAATGCCGCCCGAACCCCACCCCAACCACAAGGACCGATGACTCGTGCACAAGCAATGAATGAGTTCTCCAAGCGCCGACCACCAGCCTTTCATGGGGAACGTGACCCGACCCTGGCCGAAGCCTGGCTAAAGGAAACCAAAGTGATATTTTGAACTCTGGATATCACTCGAGACGGAGACTGTGTGGCCCTGGCCACATATCAGCTGAAAGGAGAGGCTCGTAACTGGTGGGAGCTAATGGAAACGACTCAAGATGTCGCCACAATGACATTCGATGAATTTGAAAACATTTTTTTGGATAAGTATTTTCCAACGCCGTTTAAACAAGCTAAGGTGTAGGAATTTAATAACCTCCAGCAAGAATACATGACGGTGACCTAGTATGCCGCCAAGTTCGAAGAGCTATCTCGCTATGCTCAACACATCATTCCAACGGAAGACGACAAGGCAAGGAAGTTTGAACGGGGGCTCAATTCAACTCGTAAGACTGTGGTCGGACACGCTTTTTCCACTTATTCTGAAGTGGTAACATGTGCATTGAGGCTAGAAAGGGAAGAAGCGGATTCCAAGTCAAAGTGGAAGAAGACTGAAACTATCGTTGGAGGACCGATCAGGACCGGCCAAAACAGCAACACCAATTTCGACAACCGTGGACCATACCCTGTGAAACCATTTATCTCGCAGGAAAACAATCAACTTTTGAGATCTGCTGGAACGACTCAGGGCCAGGCTCAAAAGCCACTACAAGGAACTAGTCGCGATATCGCAACAGTGCGGTGTTACAACTGCCAAGAATGGGGACATTACCAGAATAAATGCCCACATCCTCAGAAGGAGAAGAACACTAGAGCAGGAAATCAACCACCAAAAAGATCTATCGAGTACGATGGCTGTAGAGACCCGTATTTTCTTTAATTATTGAAAATGATTAATCAAAGTCTAAATGAGAAAAAAAGTGGTTTATTGGGTGTTATTTGATTCGGGGATTGAAGTGAAAGAATAGGGAATTGAGGGAGTGAGTATGTGATTTAAGAATATATGGGTATAAATAGGGGTGTATGTATGTAGGAGAGCATTTTTCTCCCCTTCTCCCTCTCTCTCATCCATCTCTCTCTCCCCCTCTCCTCTGGCCTATCTCTCTCTCTCCTCTCCTCACACAAAACCTCACTCAAATGCCTCAAAACCTTCAAGAATCAACCTTCATTCGACCCTCCATTCGCATTCTTGAGCTTGGAAATCCTTGGGTCGGGCTCGAATCGAAGATTTGAAGTTCAAGAAAGCTAGGGCTTGTTCAAAACTTGTAGATCTTGGTTATCATCGCGAGGTAAGGATTTCTTTACCTCTTTTATGTGTATATGTGTTGAAGTGGTGCAGAAATCGTGCTTTGATCGTCCCCCTTTGATGTTTTGAAAGTCTGTCAAAACTGCAGAAAATCGCCTTCGAACTGCGTAGTATCGATACCCAAACATAGGGTATCGATACCCCTTCATTTTTTGGAAAATTTGAGCCAAGTATCGATACCCAAACATGGGGTATCGATACCCCTTCCCTCTCTGGACATTTGGCTCGTCATCTAGGTTTCAACCCAACTTCAAACGGCCATAACTTTCTCGTCTGACGTCCGATTCATGCAAACTTGGTATCGATTCGAAGGTCTTGGTATCGATTCAAACGTCCGATAGATACTTTGTGAGTCCACTGGATAGATTATTAAACTAAACTGTTTTGATCTCAAGCTGACAAACACAATCATTTCTCTCCAATGTAGTCTTGTCCAATCAAGTTAATATACTCAAGGATAATGTAGACTGTAGAGAGGGAGAAATAAATGCAGGGAAAGAGAGAGAGCTATCAGCAGGAGAGAGGGAGAGAAGAGGTGGAGTGTCTTGCACCCAAACTCAGCACATGCATGCACCATGTCATCCTATTCTATTGTTCTAGCCTTGCAAGTCTAGTACTAGTAAGAGAAAGGGTGGAAACAGATGGATATTTATCCAATCATCATTATCATCCTACACTACCCTAAGTTCTATCCATCATGTAATCATGTGCCTAGATGTGTGGAGAGCAAGAAATATACATATATATATATATATATATATATTCTCGTGGGGGCAAAGATGAGAGAGAAGGAAGGTGCATAGCATATAAATACCCCGGTAACATCTCACATTTCAAACACACCACCTCACTTCTTACTTTGTTTGAGAGTTTAGAGAGAGTAAAAAAGAGAGGGGAATCGGCTAGGAGGGAGGGAAAGGAGAAGAAAATTTTAGTTCTAGACCACCATCACATTACTGCCTTCCACCACCACCACCACAAAACCACCATTTGATTTTAGTAGTTCTAGTTGTCCTTTTGATTCTAGAAAAAGAAAACAATTCTCTTTTTCCGAATGAACTCGACAAGCCGTCACTCCGTCCGCCACCAATACTGACATACCATACCCGACTACCGCCAAGAAGAATGGTAGAAACCTCCTATCTACTCACCTAAATATAGTTGTGCTACGTGTTCGTTGATTTTAAAAAGTATTGAAATGATGCTTAGATGATATATGCATGTAAGAAAAAAAGAATATTAATAGTGGAGGTGTAACCTCCTGGAAATCGGAAGCGTACAGTTATTTTGTTAGATTTCGAAAAGCATGATTTTGATTTAATTACTGGAAATTGGATTAGTTGTTATAACATGATAAATGGATAGTTATAAAGTGTGATTATCGATTACATGATAGAAGTGTTGCGCATAGACTATGTGCGATTATGAATTTTGATTGTTCAGGTAGAAAAGCATGGAAAATTAAGATTTACTTAATGGGGCCGGATCCTCCCACACAAAACCTAACACAAAACTTGACACTCCATCTCAGCCATTAAAACCAAGGGCTGAGATCAAAACTTTAAACACCCCCTCCGCTCTTCTCCCACTAACGTTTTCTCTCTCTCCACGTTATAGAAAATAACGTCGTTCTCTCTCTGCAGACGCCTGTTCTCTCTCTCTCTCTCTCTCTCTCTCTCTCTCTCTCTTCGGTTCATCTTCAGACTCCACTAATCTCAGTCTCAACCCTCACCTATGTTCTCTCCCTCCCTCACGCCTGTCACCGTTGCCTGTTCCCTCACGCCGTCGAGCCTCACTGTCGCCATCCGTCGCCGCCGTCTGACGAGGTACGTATTTGCTTCTCCGACGAGGGCTTCCTTCTCCGTACTCACCCTCCCATGCCTCGCGCACGTCGCTGCCCCGCCGAACAACTTCTTGGTCTTGCCTTCGTCCGCCGGAGTTAGGGACCAGTCTCAGATTTGGGTAGCAATTTCTTGAAGGAAAAAGAATTACTCCAGTTTTTTTTCCTGAATTAGAAATGTTTGTTAATCATTTGTGTTTGTATTTAGTTGATATTGACGCATAGTGAATTTTTATAGGGTGTTTTCGGTGAATTTGTTTCAGCTAGTTTTTAGATTCATGAGATGGATGCATTTGGACACCAAGTGTTTGATGTAATTCTCCAAAGGTGTTTCTGCTGTTAGGGTTTTTGTGGGTTGGATAAATTGGCAACATAAACAGTGTTAGGGTAGCTGTGGCGGTGGTTGTGGCGGCGGAGGTTGTTGGTCAGTTTGCGGCTGTTCACATTTCCTACTATGGGTGATAAACGAACAAGTAATAATTTGTTCGAGCTTGGTTTGAAACTGTAACGAGCTTCAAACAGTTTGCTTTTTGTCTTGCTTTTGTTTTGAGGCCAATTGCAATTTATTTCGACCTTCGAACAGGAGCCTCTTTTCTTGGTTTTTTTCCTGATGTAATGCCTCTTTTGATGCTTTTTGGGCATATTTGAAAGATTATGGAACGTCTTTGGAGGTTGGTTCAGTTGTAATTTTATGCTTACAATTGCTATCTAATTGCTGCTTTGACCGATGAGGATGAAGGGGTTACTCTCACTACCATAACATCTCCCCGGGCTGCTATCCTCAAATTTCTTTCAAAACTAGTGTGGGTGTGAACTAAGTTGTGTATTTATGACTTGTGTTTGTATTCTAGTTAAGTACAACAGAACCGGTACACTGCAGCGTCCTAGTAGGCTGCTCCTCAAGTTGGAAATTAATCATCTGAGCCCAGGTTTATCTTTGTTGATGGTAAGTTCACAATATCTCATTTTGTATTCATAATAACATGCTGATTTACAATGCTAAATAACAGTCTGCCTCAAGTTCGCCTTGCAATAATCCAGTATTTTAATTTATTTATTTTTGCGACTGACGGCTGTTTACCCCTTATTCTGGTGTTAGCTCCGACATTTAGATTCCGATATGTTTACCCCTTATTCTGGTGTTGACCTTTTTTACATGCATTTCCATTGCTTTCCTATCAATCCAAACTGAGTTTTCATTTTCCAGTGAGGGGTGAGGGCGTGGTAAAAAAGTTGTGTCATGGAAGTTCTAATATGAATACTGGTCTATCCACTATGTCAGCCAAATTCGTAATGGCTGTTGTTCTTACAATTTTGTGAGTAATATAAACACGTTGCAAAGATATGCACGAAAGCTTGTTCACTGGAACATAATTGTGCTTTCTGTTTTATCTATTGCTTACACATAAAGACCAAGCTGCTGGCAAGGCTGCGGTGATGACAGTTATTATATGCAGGGGCCAAATGGGTAGTGATGCA
>JAOTQK010066053.1:0-11304 GCA_025642025.1 Rhododendron ferrugineum | reverse complement strand
CTAATTTTGGCAAGACCTGCCATTTTGTACAAGATATCCATTGACAAGTCTAACCGGGGGTGGTTTTATTCTTTTTTCGCTAGTGATGACATATGGAGATGTTTTGGGAAGCTGATAGATGCTCAAAGGAGCATGTTAGATGATCTATAATACAAATCGCGACGGTGTGGGGGCCCACAGAAAATCCCTCCATAAATCTTAACCGTTGGATTTAATACACATTTTTTTGCATAAATCTCTGCCCTTTATTCAACCCTTGGCATTTTGGTAAATACTTTACATTTTCTAGAATAAATGGTACCGGGCATGATTTTTTCAGTTTTTCTTCAATTTTGGTAATGATTTAATGAATTCTAAATGCAGTTTTGGTAAGGATTGCCGTTGAATGCTATGAATTTTTGGTAATGAATGCTGGTAAAACATAGCACTTACGGAATGCCTCTCTCACGAAGAATTTTTCAGTTTTCAAAATATGGTCTCTCTCTCTCTCTCTCTCTCTCTCTCTCTCTCATCTCAGATCTCCCCCAACCCTCCTCCCTCCCAATGGCAGGCAGCCCCCACTCCCCTAACGTCTACATCGAGCAGAAGGAGTTGTCCAGCGGCAACGCCGACCACGTCGCCGCCATCAAGGAGTATCGGGCCAAGATCGAGTCCGAGCTCGTACCAACCGCCGCCTCCGGCAACTCCAAGGTGTTTTAACACACAAAACTGAAGGCATGTCTCTCTCTCTCTCTCTCTCTCTCTCTCTTTCACACACACACACGGTCTCCCTCTCTCTCTTTGATCTCTCCCATCTTCTAATCTTTGTTCTTGCTCTACGATTTCTGAGCCAAACATCAGTTTTCTATTTTTTTTTTTTTGGGATTTGATTTCGATTTCTTACCCAGTGAAGTCGATTGGGACACCACGAATCAAAGGGGACACTACCAACCGGAGTTGCCACTAAATCTACAGGTAATCGGAATTTTTAACTTCAAATTTATCCAATCCTGTCTTCCAAATGGGCTTTATTCACTTGCCTCTAATCCTGTCTTTGCATGTATGTAGTCCTATTTGTTTTCGATTTTAGTGCTTCAGTCAAATGGGGAATGGGGTTTCTGTGTTGAATGATCTAATCCTGTCTTTGCTTGTAGATTTGAAATCACCGGGATTCTAGGTTCTTGATCTTTCATGCACTTAAGGTGTTCACCAATCTCACCCTCTGTTTTAGTTTTTTCCCCTTTATCAAGAACATTTGATTGTGGCCATTGTTTCAGTCATTGAACATGTAAGCTATATGTTCTGAAATCGTTCTATGTTGTTTGGTAATGGGTGTCTCCGTCATATTTGTTTTTAGATGATGGTGTTTTCTTCTCTTTCGGTATTTAGAGAAAATCAAACTCGGAATACAAAACTGAATTTTATTATTGCACACTGGGAAAATGTAATTGAAATTTGGTGGACTCTTCAAGCTTAGTGAGGGGAAAAAATATTGGGAAAGAGAATACTACCTTTGCCTCCTCCCTCTCCTCTCCTCCCCTCCCTCTGAAAATCAAATGATGTTAATAGTGGAAAGAGAACACTATTTTTATCCCCCTTCACGTAAAGGTAATTTTCATAATTGCATTGTTTTTGGAGATGAGTTAGGAGGGTTTGAAATTAACCGGTGGCATTGTTTGTGCTTATCGATTGTTTGGTTAAGTGCTTATGTTGCATATGGGTGGGTCTCTTAGATTGATTTTCAAGGAATGATCATGTGACTATGTGTTGTCTTTCTCCATTCTAGATCTGCATTTTGTGTTCCCTAAACTAGAGGCTGACCAATAGTGAAGTAGTCGTCGTCTGACCAATAGGCTCGGACATCGATTGGCCATAGAACCAGTTTTTGATGAGTGATAGGTCGACCCAAGTTCTATTCCTTTCTCGATTAAAGAAGAAAAAGGAAGGGGGGAAAAAAATCTGTGACTTGGGTTTTTTTTAATTTTTTTAATGCAAACCTGTAATTTCTTCCTTTCTCATGTTTTTTCTCTGTGCTCTGTTTTCTTTTTGTCCTTTTGACTGACCTTTCTTTCTCCTTTTTGTGATTGCTCAAATTGTTTGATTTCTCAGGTTCACTTTTATCCTACCAAGGAAGGGGCCATATCAATGTGGTAAAATAGGTGAAAAGACATGTCTGATTAAAATAGGTCGAAAAACGAAGAGTTGGTTGAGTTCGAAAAAGATGAATGATTATGAAAAAACGGTGGAAGATCCCTCAGCTTATTTCCATATTCCTTCCGAAATTGCTTTGTACAGATAATTCTTGAACAGTTATGTGATTCTGAAGGTCACACTCTCTCTTTCTCACACTCACAAGCATGGATGCACTGTTTAAATGAATCAATTCATGTGGTATATGAGTGAAATCCCTTGGTTTGAGCATCTAAATTGGTTGTTTGTTTAGATTTTAGTGATTTATTTGTGTCAATTATTCCTAATCGGCTGGAGTTTGATGAGCGAATTTCATGAATCGTAGGAATTCTTCAAGCTGAGATGCAACAATCTGGAGTCAAAATCAACTGCTCAGCCCTAGAAGATAAGTTGAAGCAATTAAAGGAGTATCACGAGTCCTCATCCGCCGTGAACGGTGCAGATCAAACCCTGAATGTGGGTTTCACCTCCATGCTCGTCCCAAAAGAGAGCTCGGAAATCCTGAAAGGGGGTTTCTCTAATGCAGCTCAAAAACCCAAATTGGAGTGTTCTTGGAAGCCAACGGAGAGTACTGCCAAAAATACAAGTGATTCTTCTCTTGGATCCCATTCAGTAAAGGATCGGCCTAGCACCTCTGTGATTCCTTCTCGGATAGGTGTTGTCAAACCACAAGGGAAACCTAGAAATTGGGCATCTCTTCTCCAATCTCAAGGCCCTGCGCATGGATTGAAACTTGAATTTTTCCCAGATTTGCACAAAGGGAAACATGCGGCTGTTGAAATTGATGAGGAATTGGTCGACAATGGGAATTGGAACAACTATCTCGTGGGGTATTTGAAATACCGTATTTCCTTGACGGTAAGATACCCTACAAACTTCTTAATCACACTGCTTATGAACACTGGAGAGACATGGGTCTCGGTTAAACCTGATGTGTCAGGGTTTACCCTTTTTCAATTTCGCGATGAAACCTCTAATCGTGCTGTTCTTGAAAACGGATCATATTTCTTTTCGCGGAAATTTTTAGTCCTTAAAAACTGGCATAGAATGATGAAATCTGCGAAAGCACGACCTTCAAAAATTCCACATGGGTCAAAATTCATGATTTACCTTTTGAGCTATGGAATAAGGAATGTCTGAGTAGGATTGCTAGCACTATAGTTAGATCAAAATTCCCCATTCACTTAGATCAAGCTACAGCAAAAAAATCGAAATCCTCTAGTGCTCGAATATGCGTTGAGATTGATGCCAATCTTGAACTTCCGGAGGATGTTGCCATTACAGTCGCTGGAGAAACTGTTGTGGTTAGTGTAGAATACCAAGTCCTTCCACCAATTTGTGAGTTTTGTAAGGTGTTTGGGCACACTTCCCATCAATGCTCCAAGTCATCAGTGGCTAAACCTAAACCAGTGGTTACTGAGGTATGGCAGCAGGTTGGGGAAGGCAAAAACAAGGCTGTTCCATTTCCTAATATTGTGGAAGCTTCATCTGTTAACCAAGAAGGGGAGTTAACTGAGCTCTCTTTGGTTGGGGGTCCTTCTGCTATAACCTCTATAGGTTCCTCTGAAGCTTCAGTGAATGACATTATAATTACAAATGTGGAGAAGGCTGGTAGCATATTGTGTACCCTTCCAGTTAAAAATCACGATCCAGGAGACCCTTCCTTGTTGCAATTGGCTATTATCCAACCTAACTCTATGGTGGAGGCAGCTAGTGATGTGGTTAATGAAAGGGATCATTCTGATGATTCACCATTTACTCCAGTCTTGTCTAAAAAAGCTGCTAAGAAGGCAGCCAAAGCTGCAAAAACAAGAACCTCTCAAGCTCCAAAGGGAAGTCCTAGTCCTTTTACGTTTCAGTTAATAAATAGTTTTATATTATCTGCTATTTCTTGTCTATTTCTATTAATTTTATGCCTAGTTCTGGTTTAAGCTTTGGGTTTTGGAATATCCGTGGGTTGAACGATCCAATCAAACAAAAGGAAGCAAAAAAATTTGTTAAGAATAATAAGTTGTCCTTGGTGGGACTCATTGAACACAAAATTAAAGAACCTAGAGCAGAGAGGATTGTCAAATACATATGTCCTAACTGGCACTTCACTCACAACTACACTCATGCTCCAATAGGGAGAGTTTTGGTTTGTTGTAACCCCCAAGACATCTCTGTTAAGGTTTTAGCTGATGATCATGTCTTCTTGGCCACTTTTGTCTATGGCTCTAATAACTACCTTTTTTTGAAAGGCGAATAGGCAGGATCTTTGGAGTAGCCTTCAAAATCACAAATGCTCTGCTCCTTGGATTGTTCTTGGTGATTTCAATGCCATTAGACGGCCCGATTACAAGTATGGTGGACTAACTCATTGGCCCCCATACATGAATGACTTTAATGATTGTCTTTACTCTATTGAATTGGAGGACCTTAGGTACTCTGGTTGCTTCTTCACTTGGGCAAATAAACAAGATGCTACCAACTATGTGTCCTCCAAGATTGATAGAATCCTTGTCAATGAGGAGTGGATCAAAACATTCAGCTACTCTTCTGCTTATTTTCATACCCCTGGAATATCTGATCAGTCCCCGGTGTAGTTTTCCTGACTCCCTCTCTTAGACCTGCTCCTAAACCTTTCAAATTTTTTGATTTCTTGGCTGATCGTCCTCTGTTCATCTCAACAACTCAGAAAGTGTGGAGGAAAATCATCATTGGAAATCACATGTATTGCGTTTGTGAAAAGCTTAAACTACTTCAAAAGGAGTTCAAGAATCTTAACTCCCATGAATTTAGTGCCATTTATAGCAGAGTTCAAGAATCCAAACTTCATCTTGAGTCCATTCAAAAAGATCTGAGTATTAACCTGATAATCCTATCTACCAGACCAAGGAAAGAGAGTTGTACAAACAATTTCTTGTCCTTGCTAGGGCTGAGGAAAGTTTTGCAAGGCAAAAGTCGAGGATTCAATGGCTCAAACTTGGTGATCAGTGCACTTCCTTCTTTTTTAAATCTGTTAGTAATAACAGAAACAGGAGCAAGATCACCAGTCTTGTTCTGGATGATGGTTCCACCACTCAGGATATGGATGCGATCAAATCCTCTTTTGTTGCTTACTACTCCAATCTCTTTGGTACATCACCCAATCCAGAAAATGTAAACCAATCAAGAATTGGACATCTTATTACTAAAAGACTGTCTTTGGATGAGAGTTCCAATATGGTTGCTGAGGTCACGGACATTGAAATTAAGAACACTTTCTAGTCTCTTAATTCTCAAAAAGCTCCTGGTCCTGATGGGTATAATGCAGGGTTTTTTTAAGAAGGCTTGGCCTATAGTTGGGCATGAAGTAACTGCTGCAGTTAAGAGCTTGTTTTTAGATCAGGACAGCTTTTGAGAAAGGCAAACTCCACTCTAATAGCACTTGTTCCTAAGATTCCTAATCCTTCCAAGGTTAGTGATTTTAGGCCTATCTCTTGCTGCAATACCATATACAAATGCATTGCTAAAATCCTAGCTAAGAAAATCCAATCTGCTCCTCCCCTCCTTATAGATCCGGTTCAATCTGGATTTGTCAAAGGGAGGAGAATAGCAGACAACATTTTTATCACTAAGGAGCGGATGAGAGGCTACCATAAATCCTCTCTCACCTAGATGTGCAATGAAGGTGGATATCATGAAAGCTTATGACAATGTTAGATGGGAGTTTCTGTGGGCTGTTCTTACTGCAATGAATTTTCACCCCAAAATGAATAAGTGGCTCCAGGCTTGTGTCACCACTGCAAACTATTCCCTTAGTATCAATGGTGAAGTCACTGGCTTTATTCATGGTCCGAAAGGTCTTATGCTGGGAGACCCTTCTACCTATTTGTAATTGTTATGGAAGTCTTGACCAGTCTCCTGAAGGAGAAATCTACATTCCCCGACTTTCATTTTCATTGGAGGTGTGAGCAAAACAAACTGATTAATCTTTGTTTTGCTGATGATCTCATGATATTTTGTAAGGGGGATACCAGCTCTATTAAGCACATACAGAGTGCTTTGAAGATTTATCTGGTTTATCCCCCAGTCCAGGCAAAAGCAACATATTCTTTACTGGTGTTCAACCTAGCATCAGATTAGTAATTTTGAATCTTCTTGGATTCAAGGAAGGTAATTTACCTATGAGATACTTGGGGGTTCCAATTCTTTCCACTAAATTAAATCACACTGATTGTAAGAGCATGGTGGATAAGATCACTGTCAGAACCAAATCTTGGACAAACGGGGATCTTACTTATGCTGGTAGAGTCCAACTAATTACAAATGTCCTCTTTGCCATGCAAACATATTGGTCTTCATTGTTTATCCTTCCCAAAAAGGTAATCAAGGATATTGAGTCCATTCTCAGAGCCTTCCTGTGGTCTGGTCCTGACCTCAAAAAATCAGGTGCTAAAGTCTCTTGGGAGCATCTGTGCTCTCCCAAGAATGAAGGTGGTTTAGGTTTTAAATCATTACAAATCTGGAATAAAGCTGCCATTGCCAAGCATATCTAGTTTCTCATCTCAGGAGGTGAACAATCCATGTGGTGTCAATGGGTTAAGTCCTATTTACTCAAGGGTAGGAACTTCTGGTGTGTTAAAATGCCTAGTAGCCCATCCTGGGTTTGGAGGAAACTCCTGAATCTTAGACCTATTGTCCAGCCCTTCATCAAGTACATTATTGGGAATGGGCAGTCCACTTCACTTTGGTATGACAATTGGCACCCTCTCCGTCCTCTCATCCAAAAATATGGCTCTAGGATTACTTATGACTCTGGTTACCCCAATGACTATACTGTGTCCCATATCATTCATGACTCTACATGGAACTTCCCCATCACTCAAACACTGGAACTTAATGAGATTAGGAATAATCTTCCTCCTCTTGTAACTTCCAATCTAGAGAAAGTTGATCAATGCAGATGGTCCCTTACTCCCTCTGGACATTTTACTGTATCATCTCTTTGGGATGCACTTAGAGTTCACTATCCTACTGTCCCCTGGAACAAGTTGGTATGGTTTCCTGCTCATGTGCCAAAATGCAGTGTTATCTCTTGGCTAGCTATTCTTAATAGACTTTCCACTGAAGATAGACTTGTACTTTTTGGAATGAAGTCTATTTCTTGTTGCAGTCTTTGTCCTGATAATGAGAGTCACGACCATTTTTTTTTTAATTGCTCTTATTCCACCCAAGTTTGGAATGCCATTATAACCAAGTTGAATGAAACATGGTCCCCTTGGACTTGGGCTAATTGGATTGACCTTCTATCTGCAGTTAAAGGCAAATCTCTGAGATCCACCACAATTAAGTTAGCTTTCACTGTCACTGTTTATTATATTTGGATGGAAAGGAATCTGCGGAAATTCCAAAACATAACTTGTTTTGTTGCTGTAACTGTGCATAACATTTGTTTGGTCATGAAGTCCAGATTGTTATTCTTGGGTAAACTTCCCCAAGGTTCTCAAGCTGGTTGGTTTGTCAATGAATGGGGTCTCACATAACTTTATAATATCAGGTCGCTGGCTCTTTCATGCTGTTTCAGACTGCCATTATTAGGTTGCTGGCTCATTGGTTTGTGTTGCTATTACTTCTATATAGCAGATTGTGCAGGTGCACGTACAGAGTTATGGGCTGTAAATCTGCCATGCCAAGGGTTAAAGCTGTGAGTTGGCTTGGTATTACTCCTATTTTAAAAGAAGGCAACTAGAATGAAGAAGGTGTTGTGGAGCGTGTATGCTGTATCCCCTTGGTGTGCAGGTGGGCATGTCACAGGTTGTGTATGTCAAGAGGAGTCCATTCCTTGGTTTTCCACAAGCGATGTTTTCGGTTACTACTACTATATAGCAGGTATATATCTTAATTCCATGGGCTCAAGTAATGTGGCATTCCATCCAGAAGTTGTGTGGTGGTGTGGCTGGCTTCTAGTACTGTGATGGCATTAGTTTAAGTCCCATATTCCATATTTACTTTAGCTGTGTGCGAGAGGTATCCCCCGTGAGCCGTGTGATTGTATCCCCGTTTCTTTCGAGAGGAGATAATAATTAGTGGGGGCATCATGTGTGAAATAGCAGAGGGAGATGGTGGAACCTTCACTTTCCAAGTCTGGTGTGAAAAAGAAGAGAGGGAGGTTAGATTTCGAGGGAGTCCAGATGGTGAGATCTTAAACAGACTTGGAATGTATTTCTTTTGCTTTTCTGTTATCTAGCTTGCGAGGCACTCGTTTGGTACTTTTTTTCCCCTGACACTATCATTTACAGGTTGTGTATGCTCATGGACATCAATTTTGGACATAATCTTTGGATGTAATTACCAGTGGCTGGCTGTTATTGGGTGTGTGAGACCCTCATTGCGTATCCTATGAATTTGTGAAAATCAGTTTGGGCACTCGCCAAAACAAGTCATTTGGTGTTTGCTGCAGCGTATAACGGTTCAGTTGTTGTGCTCTTTGTTTTGGTTGTTTTCATAGCGGTTATTCATCTCGATCTGTTGTCCCATTTTGGATGCTAACATGTATTGTTATCTACTTTAGAGACCATAATTCTGAGCTTCAGATGGGGAGACCTTCCATTCCCTGTGCAATTGCGACGGCAGATGGCCCCATGGACTGGAATAAAGCTTTTTGATATCATTCAACATGGCTCCCCTGAGCAAGTCTGTTTTTAGCTCACCCCTCGCATCTATGTTGCTTTATTGAGTTTCATTTTTCACATCATTGATGTTTTCTCCTGATTCCTTTTGTTAGGAATATGTGGATGAGGGTGGCGTTTTTGCTTCATTGGATGTCTTTGCTGAGCGTTGTTTTCCATTCCGCGAGCAATTTCTTTTTCTATCCCTTTAAGTACGGTATTCTTTGGTCTGAACACATACCATTATACAAAACTCTATGACGAATTCTTGGAGGATCTCCTTATTGTTTATGTTATCAACCATGCATTGACTGTATCCTTGATTAGAGATTGAGTTTTTGGTAGTTGTTTGGTTGACTCAGATTTCATTGTGGCTCGTCTTTCGAAGCATTTTTTTTTACTCTTAAGTTTTGTTTCTTGTTTTCTCTCAACCCCAAGTTTTTATGTGTGGGGTTATTACGCAGCCTGTTGAAGGTGTGAAATTTATCTACAATGTGCTTGTTCAAGCAACCAGCAATCTTGAAGATTGCGATGGATGACATTGTGAAAGATGCTGATAGACTGGTTTCATGCTTAGCTAATAAGGTGATAATTATTCAATGTTCCTAGTTATGCCATTTCTTATTTCATATCAACTCAATTGGCTTCTTTATGTTGCATCTCTCAAAGTCCAAATTGCATTATACTGCATGATATCTTCTGCAGGTTGCCAAGACATTTGACTTTAGTATCGGAGGAGCCTCTTCAAGGTCTTGTAACTATGTTCTGAACACATTAATGCAGGTAATTTATTGTCGTATATCTACATATTCTGCTATTTAGTTCATTTGATTGCGGATAAGATGGAGAGAAATTTGAAATAAAGAGTTGTCATGGGTGCTGTATTTTGTCGGAGTTCATGACTCATGTACTGTTATGCACTTGTTGCAGACATTTCAAAATAAACGCAGATGCTATGAAGGAGAGTACCCTTAATAGTCTCGTCACTGAGCTTTTGCTTTGGCTTTTAGATGAAAGGTTCCCTGCATGGATGATGGCGGCCAATTTCTCAAAGCATTGAATGTTTTGATGTTGAAAATCCTGGTAAATATTGCTTCGTGAATCATCTTTGTGGCATAATGTTTATTGCAGTCTGTTCAATCATAAGATCGATCACACTTTTCCAATGCGGAACGGACACCATTGTTTGTTGTCCTAATTAATCTTTTATGCCCCTTGGACCCTTCGAGGTGGCCATCATCGGAGACAAAAGAGTCCTTAGCTTATAGAAATACCAAGTTCTTGGATTTGGTTGTCAAATGTCTTATTAAACTCACGAAAGTAAGTTTCTTGTTATATAGAAAAGTGAAGGATAGAAGTGGAACATAAAATACAAGCGAAAGCTAACCTGAGGATTTCCTTATTATATAGAGTAGTAATGAAATAATCGAAGGGAAAAGAGGATTTTTTAGGGCTTATGATGTTGTGTGTAGATGTAATAAGGCCATGCTGCCATTGTCCTATTTGTATACTCATTCATCATCTCCACTGTTACATCTACACAGCATCATAAGCCCTAAAAGATCCTCTTTCCCTTCGATTGTATAATAATAATCGGGTAAAGAACGCTTGTGTCAGGTAAGATGGAGAATTCTCAACAATACTAGCTGTAATTCGGAGCTATAATTTAGAGGCCAGAGACAGTAATCAAAAGTAATCTTACCTTGCATATAAAGGGTCTCTGGCTGGCTATCTAGAGCCACATTCTCAATGTGTTCTTGTCTTCATCTCCTCCTTTTTGCATGTTATAGTTCTGATTATCATCATTTGCAATTTATTTGATGTACGTGTATTGGTGAGATTGTTGCGGTGCCTCGTTCGCTTCAACTAGGATTCTTGGAAACTGATTAAGGCGTATTGGTGTGGGTGGTAACTACAACTGTTTTTTATAGCTTGGTTCTTGGAATTGATACGGTCAATTTTTGTGAAGTACTGGAGTAATCTCTTTGTTTTCTCATCCAGTTAGTAATAACCTTGTCCTCCCATGAATAGAGAAGCTTGTGTTGTTGTATAGTGTGATAGGGATCACAATATACTTGGTGTGGAAAGTCATAATATTATTGGCGAGAACTATGTTGAGATGAAGTAGAAGTTGTGAAAATCCTTTGATTACTGATGGAGCCTAATTTAGCTATACATCAGCCTATTTCATGTGAAAAAAGGGATGCCTTTGTAAAAATTTTGGTTTTGGCCTTGTCAAAGATTGTTATTAACTCCGTAGTTTAGCAGTTTAGCTGTTTGAGACTATTAGTGCAAGAGAATATAGCTATCATTAGTACAAATACACGCACACAGACAGATAGACGTGCAGTTCTAAAACTGTTGGAGCCTAATTTAGCTATATATCAGTCTAAGAAAGGGATGCCCATGTAAAGTCTTTGGTTTGGCCTCGTCAAAGATTGTTATTAACTCCGTAGTTTAGCTGTTTGAGAGTAATGGTGCAAGACATGCAGCTATGATCCGT
>JAOTQK010065990.1:0-11316 GCA_025642025.1 Rhododendron ferrugineum | reverse complement strand
CTGCCCATGCAAGGGCAGTTACTGGATTTGGTCTGACCGTCGCGCGACACAGTGACTCTATCGCGCGATGGTCATGACTGGACTTGCTTTGCATGCTTGGGCTCTGAACAGGCTCAGATGCAACCCAAGGGCATTCCAAGGTAAATGAAATAGTAAACTAAACGACTTTTAAAGAGTTTTGCAACCCAAGGGCTCTGAACAGACGGGTTAGAAACCGGCGCGCGCCAGTAGGGTTCTGAGAATTTTAAAGAGTTTTGCCAACACTCAAAGCTCAAACATGCTATCATTCCGGGGGTGTTCTTGATCCGTTTCACCATCGGGGAAACAAAAACCGTAAGTAAACTAATCTGAAAGCCCAGATTGGGGTGTCTACATCAGCAGGGAACTCCCCTCGTTCCACAAAGTTCCAAATATCGTGGTACTAGGGCTGGCCATCATCAACATCATCGACGGCGTTGACATATTTGTAAGCGGGCAAATCCCTCTGCTCAATCACAATCAGTCGTAGCTTAACCCCTATCGGAAGTTCGATCATTGAAGCCAAAGTCACTAAAGCATCGGCGAACTGATTCTTCAAGCGTGGAATATGGGTGAAAGTCACCTTATTGAAGCGAGGAATCAGTCTTCCAAATCTTGGTGATAAGGCTCCAGCTTTTCTTCACGAACCTTCCAATCTCCATTGGCCTGAGAGACTACCAGGTTTGAATCTCCAATCACTTCGAGCTTCTCGACTCCGAGCGCGATAACAACCTCCATTTCGACGATGCAGGCCTCATACTCAGCTTGATTGTTGGTGACATCAAAATTAACTTGAAAGCAAGCGGAATATGAGATCCAGTGGGCGTGATCAGCAATACCCCAATTCCAAATCCCTTCTGATTAGCAGCCTCGTCAAAGTAGAGCATCCAAACCTCCTCGACCACCGTTAATACATCCTCATCCGGGAAAGCGAAATCCACATCCTCCGGCCCATCAATTGAGTGATCGGCCAAGAACTCTGCCATAGCGCATCCCTTCACAGACTTCCTTGTGACGTATTGGAGATCGAACTCAGCTAGCAGAAGCAACCAACGTGCTAGCTTATGGGTGAGCGCAGGCTTCTCAAATAGATACTTGATAGGATCCATCAGAGAAATCAGTCTCACCGAATAGGCTAGCATATAGTGTCTAAGATTTTTGGAAGCCCAAACTAGTGCCCAACACGTCTTTTCCAAAGGAGTATATCGCTCCTCACATCCAACCATCTTCTTGCTCATATAGTAGATAGCCTTCTCGACTCCATTATCTCCTTCCTGTGCTAGCAAACATCCCATAGCAGTTGGAGTGACAGACAAGTACAGAATCAGTGGACGACCTGGCGTAGGTGGCATAAGCCCCGGCGGGTTTCGCAGGTACGCTTGAATAGTTTCGAAAGCTGCTTGGCACTTATCTGTCCATTCGAATGGGACCCCCTTCTTGAGTAAACGAAACATTGGTTCGCAAGTCAGAGTCAACTTAGCGACAAATCTGCTGATGAACTGCACCTTCCCTAAAAAGCTTCGTGCTCTCTTTTTAGACCGTGGTGGCTCCATTTCTAGATTTGCTTTGATCTTGGACGGGTCAACCTCGATCCCCCTTGCAGTGATCAGGAACCCCACATCTTGCCTGCCGTGACCCCAAATGTGCACTTTTGCGGATTCAAACGTACTCGGAACTTGCGGAGCCTTTCGAGAAACTGCCTAAGTTCCAGAATGAAGTCCCCTCGTTCTTTTGTCTTCTCCTAGTCCTCTGGTGCCACAAAGATCTGGTTGTATCCTGAGAATCTGTCGACAAGAGAGAGCAAAGCATGCCTCGCCGTGTTGTCCACAAGCACATCGATGTGTGGCAAGGGGAAACTGTCTTTGGGGCTTGCCTTGTTCAAATCCCTGAAGTCAACGCAGACTCGGATCCTCCCATCTTTCTTAGGAATGGGCACGATGTTGGCAACCCACTTAGGATATTCGGCGACCCTCAAGAAACCATCGTCGATTTGCTTAGTGACCTCTTCCTTAATCTTGTGAACCCAGTTCGGCCTCATTCTGCGGAGTTTCTGCTTGACAGGTACTGCTCTTGGTGCTAAAGGAATCCGATGTTGCACTTTCTCGGGATCGATACCGGGCATGTCCTTATGAGACCATGCGAAAACTTTGAAGTATTCTTTGAGCAGATCGATCAGTGCAATGCGATCCTCAAGGGACAAAGTTGAACCAATTTGCATCATACGGAGGTCATCCTCATCTTTCAAATTTACAGAAATTACTTCTTCTTTTAGAGGCTGAGCATGCCTTTCGTCTTCCCTTTCGATGAGGGAACGCAATTCGGCCGGGATGTTCCCGTCAAAATCTGTTCCTTCATCGTCGGAGTTGACATAGTTTATATGAAAGTCAGCAAAATAGTCTGAAGCAGGATCATTCATTTCATAAAACCCTGACGGGTTCCCAAGTACAACCGACTCGAACTCAAAGTAGAAACTATGACGTGGAGGGCCAAGAGGCACAAACTCCAACTCTGAGCTAGACTTTGACTCGACAGACTCGGTATCAGTTTCAGATGTGTCATCAATGCATGTCAAACGCGGAGTGAAAATGCAGTTATTAATACTGCCGTTGGTTTCCACGATGAGGGAGGTGGGATCTTCGAGAGTGTTTGGAGAGTCGGGCCCAAGCATCAGTACTTCACCCTCCTAATCTTTGCCAACCAAACCTACTTGCGAGAATAGTATCTCCAAGCTTCCTTGCTCAAAAGTCTTCAACCAGTCGGTCTTCTCCTTGATCTGAGCCAGCTGTTTCTTGAATTCCTCCCTAGCCAGCTCCTCTTTAGCCATTTCCTCCTCACTGTCAGACCAGGTGTCCTCAGCAAATATCTCAAAACCCGGTAGCCAAGAGTGAGTCTCTGGATCCCAAAACAGTTCGACCTGTCCCAAATAAGCGTTGCCTCCTCCTTCGCAGACAATGTAGCTGTCGGGATTACCATAGAGGGTTCGGGATTTTCCCGCACCTTTCCTTAGTTTGGCCCTTTTGGCAGGGGGAGAGTACCCCAGACCAAAGCGGCCCTCGGTAAAGGGAAAGATGGGGAACTCAGCGATCCCCTGCTGGTTAATCCCGAGCTCAAGGCCAAGCATGAATGACATCTTCCTCATGATCTCGAGAGCAGCTGAACTGATGGTGAAGTCGTCATCCACGGCGATGTTGAGTACTGAGCCAGACGTATCGAACGAGAATCCCCCAAAATCAAAATCTTCTTCTCCATTCATTATCCCTAAGACAGGCATTCTATGGTTCTTGAGTGGGCGGATCGTAGAGTCCCCATAGATTGTTAGAGTTCCGGTAGGAAGTTCCAACATGACTTTCTAATGCAGAGTTGAAGGCACTGCCATAATGTCCGCCCTGTGAAGCCACAGCCTGCCCAGTAGCAGGTTGAAAGTACCGGGGATATCGACCACATGAAATTCCACTTCCATCTCAAAGCCCTCAGCGTCAAGCTTGAGCATTAAAGTCCCCTCTACGACACGGTGCATGCTATCATATGCTTTGACCGCCAAGTTGGACGGCGCAAGGTCATTCTTGGTGAGACCAAGGTGATAGGCTACCCTCATGGGACAGACATTGATGGCAAAGCCATTGTCAATTAGCACAGTCGGCACCCAATGTCCGCTGCACTTGACGGTAATGTGCAACGGGTAGTTGTGAGCAGTTTCTTCGACGGGCAGATCCCTCTCGGTAAAAGTTACAGAGTGCTTAGAGAGTAGAGGCAGGATGAGAGCGATCATCGCTTTGGGAGTGATGTAGGTTGGTACTTTGAGACGGGCCAGAGCTGCAGACAGTTTCTCGCGATGCTCATTTGATGACGATATCAAACCCCTGATTGAAACGGCAACAGGGATCTTCTCAAGCTGTTTCTGAATCACATCTTCTTCCGGGACCCCACTAGGAACTATAGAAACGTTTCTTTGAGCAGCAAGAACAGTGGGCCTCTGAACAAGAGGATGAGACGAGCTCCCAGCCTAAAGGTTAGGTGGCTGAAAGACTCGACCGCTCCTTGTCACGTTGGCAACGTCCCACCAAGAAGATGTATCAATGGACTCCCAGAAATCGGCAGGCACTTCCTCCATCTTGCGCTTTCCCCTATCAACTGATGCGACCATTGTTGGCGAATCCTGCCCCAGAGCTACATCCCAGTCCAGATCTTCCATTACTAACCCTTCCCAGAAAACAGGGTCTTGTGTGGCAGCTTCCTCAAACAGTGTCCCCGGATTGGTAACAAATGGCACATCCCAGAAACATCCATCCACCAGAGCAGAGTTAACAGTCCAGACTTTGTTGCCCATGTTTATGTTGACCACCTTACCAACGTCCCAAAGGTCAGCAGGTAGTGGATTCTTGTTAAGATCGACAATCTCGTCCACCTCCCACAGATCATCGGGCAGTGCATCCAAAACCATGATGGAGCAATCGTCGCCAGGAGCAACATACGGACGTGGTTGTTCCAAGGGCACAATATTGACAGTCGGATCACGCCCAAGGTCATATTCGTGAACTGCATTCGAGATTCTGTCTACTAAGGGAAGAAAGGCTCCAAGCGGCGTCGCTCATTAGGAATGATCTCCCCCTCGATGTAGGAATTCAAGCACCTTTCATCTATGTCATTATCGGCGTCGACTCGCTTCATGTTGAAATTTTGATCCCAGGCTAGCTGTGCTGCGGTGGGCTGCGGGTCCCAAACATGAACAGGGAGAGACCATCCAGAGGGTCTGTCTGTGCTCCATTCCATTCCTCCTCTAAATGATTGATCCATGCTTGATCGGGTTGTGGAGCCGCAGGGAATCCCAAGTGGTAACACTCATTCCAGTCATTACCAAGTTCCATCCATTCCTCCATCTTATCCTCCATGTTCCAGCTAACTGAAAGCATGTTGAAATTGAGATCGACCGTGAAGGCCACAACTGGTTTAGGGTAATTCTCTGAGGTTACATGATCAGTGGGGTTAAATATAGTGGAGCTGGGAGGGATTATAGTGGAGCTGAGGGATATCTGGTTGACTTGGTTGTTGGAATTGTGGTTCGGCAAGGAGTTGGATATGACATTGGGTTTGGTAGGTGGGGTTGGAAGGGTTCCATTGTCCACCAAATGCTAAATCGCGTGACGGAGACGATAGCAGGAGTCGGTGTGGTGACCAGGCATCTGGTGGTAAGCATAGAAAACATTAGGGTTATGGCTGGAGGATAGGTTTTGAGGGAGTGAGGTTGGAGTTAAGGGCCTGAGATGATCGAACTTGGCTAACTTTTCTAACACCGCAAAAAGTGGTGCCTCAAAGTTGGTGAAGTTTCGGGGTTGGCTTCGGTTTTGAGGTTTCTGAGGGGTTTGAACTTGGTTTACATCTACGACATGGTTGGAGCTTTGGGTATTGGTATTATTGTTGGCAGAAACTGCATTGGCATAGTTGTTTTCCCCAAAGAGAGCAGTGCTGCTCTCGGTGTAAGCGCGGGGCTTGGACTTCGAAGCCGAAGTAGAGGAGGGAGTGTCACTTCTGGGCAAAACCCCAGTTTGGAGAGCTTCCTCAATGGCGAGGCCAGAGTCAAAGAATGTCTCAAAGTTTGCCCCCTGAACCAACACGAGGTTTTTAGCAAAGTCGGGTTGCAGGTTTCGGGAAATGATGCAGATCTGGTCCTTCTCACTCGGGCGATCGGTCATTAAAGCTGCCTTACCCCTCCATCTCTTGATAAAGTCTGCGAAAGAATCCTTTGCATTCATCTTGGTCGACTCCAACTCTCGAGTGGTCATCTTGAGCTGGGCATTGTAACTGTATTGAGCGTTGAAGGCAACACCGATGTCCTCCCACGTCCTTCTCTTGGAGATGTCTAGAGAGAGGAACCACTAGAAGGCCGGGCCAGAGAGAGTTTGCTGTAATAACTGCGCCATTGCATCCTCCCCTATCCCATGCAGCTTCATTGCACCATGATAAGCCAGAAGGTGGGTTTTGGGATCTCCAGATCCGTCGAACTTTGCAAAGTCTGGCATTTTGAATTGTTCGGGCAACCTTGCATTTGGAAACGGGCAGAGACGGTCCATATCCAAACCACCAGCTCTGAACTTTTCAGTTTTGGCGATAGTCTCCTCGAGCTTTGCCATCTTGGCGATTAGAGCAGCCATTTCAAGATTTGAGACAACAGGGTTTTCGATGCGAGGAACTTCTTCAAGCTCTGGCTCGGGCCCATGCTCGCGCCTTTCGCCTTCAACTCTAGCTCCTCTTGCTAGGAGTCTTTCTTCGATTAGGGCGCGCAGAGTGGCCATGGAAGCATCAGCCTGATCAGCCCTTTGTTGCATAACGGCCAGGTTGTGCTGGAGGTTTGCCAAGATAGCAGCTTGATCCTAAGGTGGAGTGTCAGTCATGGCTAGAACTTCTGTCTTGATAGGTTTTGGTGATGAAGGCGGAGATGGAGATGATGGAGGAGTTTCGTGCGGAGTAGTCGGTGGTGGTTCCTCCCTTGATAAGGTACAGGCCAGTGCTTCCGTTGTGACTGACTGAACAACAAACCCACCCAAATCTTCTTACAGACAGACCCGGCGGACGTTCCCAAGTAGGTTTGGCTCTTGATTCGGAACTTTCTTGGACGGTGCAATGGCTAGACAGTAAAGTACAAGAGCTCAGTGACAGCCTGCAGCAATTTATTTTGAAATGAAATGGAAGAATGAAAAATGTGCACATCAACGTCGTCAGTGTTCTCCTAGACTCTACAACTAGCAGACAAGCCTGTCTTATGAAGTTCGGATGCTGCCAAAGTCCTCGGAACTTCTTTTCGACAGTGTATCCTTGTTTGAACTGACTAACACTAAGAGATGTCAAAAATAGCCTAAGTCTTTGACTATTCATTCCTCAAAGTTTCAACTTTTAAGTGGAACAACTTGGTGTAGTTGACATGATACCAGAACCAAGATGGCGTAAGCAGCACTGTGCCGGAGCCTTAAGCGGTGTAAGTGTTTAGCACTTTTAACCTGAGCGGTGTGAGTATCATGGCATGTCCCTTGTTGTTTCTGATTTTCTGTTTGAAACCTCGATTGGGTTAGAAAAAGACTTAGAAAACCTTGATTTCCTAAAGTCTCGCCGATCCAAGGACTTCGAAGATTTGCTAACGTGCAACATTGAGATGCACGACTCTTTATCGGGCCAAGCAGCGCCCTAATAGGCATAAGACGGGCTTGAAAGAGAGACAACCTAAAAGCCGCCCTAGCATGCTCCTACGCAAAATGACATGAATATATGTACAGGCATGCGATAAGGAAAAATAGTAACACGTAGACAGTTTATGGGGGTTAGATGCAAATAATCCTACCCTGTTGGTTCCTGTCTTAGATTGAAAGGTTCTAGTGTTTTGTACGCATGTAGAGGCCTGTTTTGGTTTAAGGGGGTTCTTCTGACTAGAGCTGCGATATACCTCCCATTGCAACACGTATAGCAAAGCAACGGTCGAATGGTAGTACGACTCATCATCGTCCAAGGTTGTTGGGCATTCGAGGACCTCAGGCTCCAGTAAACTATGCCGGTTACCCAAAATACCTCAACGGGGCTGACCAACATCGATGCATATGAAGAATGTTGAAGAATGATTGAATGAGAGCGAAACGCAACGTTTTGAAAATGCCTTTTAAAGTTTGGCTCACTTTTATTAATCAATACTTGGAGAAAACTACACAAGTGAACAATAGTAAATGCCCCAGTTCGGATTGGTTGGATGCGAGATCCTGTTACGTTACCATTCCGTTCTTCAACAGCGCGGAGCATACTGTTTTGACAGAATTTTTAAAAGATTGTTCATTTATGTATCAATTGCCAACTATTGATTAATGCAATGAGTCCCCAGCAGAGTCGCCACTGTGGGCACACGCCCCTGAAAATTTTATTTTAGGCATAAAATTGGGTGTGCCCTTTTGGAAAGCGCGGCGAAACACTTACAATTCAGAGTCGCCACTTGGGTTTTGCAGAAGGCCCCTAAGGAACTGAACTTTAAACGTTTGCTACGTTGTTTGATTTTGAAAAGGCTTGTAGACTGGATCGTCGTCACCTTCGATATCTGAGGTTCGGGAGCCAGGTTATGAGAGGGGAAGGGTTTTATGGCACCCCTCTCTCCCAATCCGGAGATCGGTCTCTAATCGGGCATTTTGTAAACAGTTGCGCTTTTCTCTCATTAATCATTTTTTAGCCAGTTAGGGCGGGAAACAGTTAAAAGGGATTAATACTGTAACATGTTGGCAGTTTGTAATGGATGACATGCTTGCTTTATTGAAATGAACATAATAGATTGAGAACAAACACTTGTGAACATTTCAAACAAACTGGAACACACAGATTGGGAATGACACACGCAGGAACAAGGCTGTATGCACTGGCCATGCCATTGCATACAGAAAGGACATGAGTGCGCCACACCTATACTGGCGTGCACCGGTAGGTTTAAGCTCACAACTCTTATTTTCAACCCTTTGGGCTCTAGAAATGACCAGTGCACACCCAGGACAAACCACACAGTTTATAAAGCAGCTATTAAGCAGTTACAGACAATAGAAATGGCTTTGAGCCATAAAAATGAACAGAACACCCCATAAACAGTGTGGGGAAATAAATAGAGACCAAGGCCTAGTTGCCATGCAATGGCCAGCTTCTGGGCTAGATCTCACGGTCGTACGCCAGTCAAAGATAGCCGTATGCAAGTGATGTCTTTTGTCCGGTGCTTAGCTTTGCATCTTTTGGGCTCTAGAATATGACCAGAAGGACCCCAGAGGCATTCCAAAGCAAAAAAAAAAGTAAATAAACAACTACAAAACCCTAAGTACAGAAAGCAGGAAACTGGTTATTATCATGCAGTGAGGTGATAAACATGAAGAAAAAGTAGAAAATAACGATGAAGGATCCCCACGCCAGTGGTGCACGTACTGCCAAAACTGGCGTACAACTTAGATTCACTAGCGTGCGCCACTTGTCACCACACACGATCCTTGAAACTTCGTCAGCTTTAGGGCTAGGACTGGTATTAATTAACAGCCTTGACCCTGCCAGCCCCCCTCAGGGGTCAGAACAGTTTACTACAAAAAGTGGTATACCTTTTGTTTTAAGGTTGATGAAATGTTTTGAGCTTGAGCTGAAGGCTTGATGGATGGATGGTGAGTATTTGGAGTGTGAAGGGTATGTGGAGAGGTTAGTTGCTTACCTTTCCAATGGATGAAAGAAGAGGAAGTAAAGAACCCAAGAGAGAGAAGGAGGAGAGACTTGGAGAGTCTTTATGCTGGTAACCCCTTGCATATAAATGCAAGGGGGGTATTTATAGGCCAAGGGATGACTGAGTAAGGGTTATAACCAGGCTGGTTAAGGGCTGGTTAGCCTTGAGAGAGAGCTTCCCATGCATTAAATGCATGGGACTAGTTGATGGATCTTGTAGGAGAGAGGGGGGAGCAGTCCTGCACGTTTGCAATCATCAGGAGACTGTGCATGTACTGGGGTGGCCGCAAAAGCCTCGAGCACGTGGTTGAATAGTGGTGATTTGACTGGATTTAACCGGCGTGCGCCATTACGTGACTGGCGTGCGCCAGTGGAAACTGGGTCAACGGTCGATGACTGACACGTGGCAGTTTACCAGCGCACGCCAGTACAGCACCAGTGTATGCAAGTAAGGTTTTGTTGAGGCCATTTGGCTCTGGCTTGAAAGATTTGAAAAGGGTTCGAAAGGGGTTTGAATAAAGTTCGGAATGCTCAAAGGTCAAACATACCAACAATCTCAGGATGTTCTTGACCTTAATCATCATTGGGGAATCAAAGACCGTTAGTAAACTAATCCGGACAGTCCAGAATAGGGTGTCTACACTTAGTCCTGTTTTATGTTGTATTAATTTGCGTTTATTTAGCTTTTATAATGATTTTGCACGTAAGGTTCGTTTAAGGATGTTTCAGGTTTTACGCCCTACAAAGGGTGATTTTGATGCCAAGGACATGCCTCGGGGGAGCCCGAGCTTCCAAGGCCAAGTGGCAAAGTGCCACCATTCTCCAATGATCAAGATACTAGGCATCGGGTGAAGTTTGGAAGCGTCGGGTACCAAGTTTTGAAGCTAAAGGTCAATTCTGCAGTTAGCAAGGCTGTATCCATACAACTATTTTGGTTGTATCGATACAGTGGCCTTATCTTTTGGACAGGTTACAGCGTATCTATACACCGTTTTGGTTGTATGGATATAGTTGGCTTACGAACAGCTTTTTACAGTTTTTCAACCTTCCATTTTTGGATATTTTGATAGAGGAAGATGGTCTTTGTATATATAGCTCTCTCTCTCTCTTTAGTAGCTAGCTCATTATTAACTTAGTCTTTTTCTCCATTAAAGCTTGTAAGCTCCTTTCAAGTGTAATTCCTCAAGAACTCATTAAGGTATTTACGTTACGTTAATTTCTCGAGTGTTAAAGTTGTTCGTATGCCTTGGATCCTTTATAATATCAAGTTTATTTCCGTTTTTATCGGTTAAACATGTTTTCAATATTTACCATGCTCTCTAGTCTTTTCTTGTTGCATGAGTAGTCGATTACGCTAGGCATGGGGTGATTAACCCCCTGTGACTTATGTTTACCTTGCCTTTCTCAACTCATGGCATGAGGTTCGGTATGGAAAATGAGAAGGGTTCGCCTTTATGTAACAAAACTTACCGATGTTAATCTCCGGTGATCATGTGCTTGCTCACATGGTTCCGGAGCGATGTCTCGGTTTGTGTTTGCCAAGAGAATAAAAGAGCTCACTCGTTTTCCATACTACGTTTCTAGTCTTCTCTATGGTTTCATAGCTAAATCTTCCGGTTGATAGCCTATGCCGTGCGATTCAACCGCGTTTTCTTTGAGAATGGTTTGATAGCTTAAGTTACGGACGTTAATAACTCCAACGCCTTGCCGCTTGTTTAATCTAGTTTAAACTCAATTTCTAGTCTTTTTCATAAGTGTTTATCACCGTTCAAAGCAAAACCAAAATTTGGCCGTCTAAACGCCGCAAACCCTTACATCTAAAAATCCTAGCAAGCTATTGAGATTCTCTCTGTGGGAATGATTCCGGACTTTTGGATATTATCCTGACATCGATCTAGCCCTACGCTCGGGGTAATTCAACCTATTTCAGCGGTTAGGTTGTAACGAAGCATATTTTGGCGCCGTTGACGGCGATTTTCTTATTATAGCTTATTGGGTGGTTCGACAAACCTGTTGGAACGTGTGGCTCATATGTTGTGTATGAGAGGTACTGAGAAGTTCTCGTAAAAGGCCAGTGCCAAGCGGAGC
>JAOTQK010065947.1:0-11320 GCA_025642025.1 Rhododendron ferrugineum | reverse complement strand
GACGCGACGTTTAACGAGTTCCAACCCGCCTTACTCCCGGGGAATTTCAAGGGCTTGTTCTCGTACTTGCAAATCGCGGCGTAAACGCAAAGGGTACCAACTATGTTCATCTTGCTTGAAGGAGAGAACCCGAATATCGTTCCGGGTCGGTGAACGGACCAAGTCAACCCGTCTTTCTTGGTGGACTCTTCAAAAAGGATATCCTCTAGAGTGTAATAGAAATTCGGGTAGTCCAACCGGGGCAAGTCCTCCTCGAAAGGCGGTTCATGGACCTGTATCTTCCCAATCGCTTCAAAGGATCCCAGGTAGTGTTTGAGACCCGTTTGGAGACAGATGTGGCAGAGATCGGCGGCGTTAGGGATCACCGCCGTGAGGACGTTGCGGAGCATGGCGCCGTTGACCTCGCAGTTCTCAACCTCATTGGATCGGTCGGCCCACGTCACGTAGAAGATGTGGGTGACGTCGGTCAAGGGGGAGAGTTTGGAGACGACGTCTTTTTCGTCGAGGACGTCGCACTGGATGTACTCGACGGGGTGGTCGGCGTTCCAGGCGGGGCGGGGCCGGCGGGCGACGCCGTAGACTTTCCACGGGCCGCCGGGGGTGTCGGGGAGCGGGAGGATTTCGGCCAGGCTGTTTCCGACGATGCCGGTGACGCCGATGATTAGTGCGACGCTCTGGAATGCTTCGGGGCGTTCATGGTCTCCGTACTGTTTCTGCAAAATAAGACCGCAAGTGGAAAAACAATGTTAGTTTTTGGATAAATAAGACAGCGTTCTTGTAAACTTATTAAAATTGAAACTTATTTCGATAATTTTTATATTTCATAATTTTTTTTTTAGTTTTTCGTCGTAATTTTTTGGATTAATTGTTAAGACAATTATTTGATATTTTTTTCGTTTTTATTAAACTTTTTTTTGTTTTTTGTTATAATTTATACTTTTTAATTTTTAGACTTTTCTTGTCGAAACAAATAATTAATCAAAAAAATATGATGCGAATCTAACAAAAATTCTGAAAAGACAAACAAAGCACACAAAACGAAGAAAGATTAAGACGTACCCGTGCAGCGCCGATAGCTCCTGCCCACCACCAGCTCATTTTAGAGAGAGAGAGAGAGATGGGAGATTAAGGTGAAATTGAAGAGTCATATATACTGTAAGCATAGCTGAAGCTGAAAGAAAAAGTGTTGTGAATCTAACAAAAATTCTAAAAAGACAAACAAAATGCACAAAACGAAGAAAGATTAAGACGTACCCGTGCAGCGCCGATAGCTCCTGCCCACCACCAGCTCATTTTTGAGAGAGAGAGAGAGAGAGATGGGAGATTAAGGTGAAATTGAAGAGTCTTATATTATATATACTGTAGCATAGCTGAAGCTGAAAGAGAAAGTGTTGTGATTTGTGATGAACATTGATTCGGTTGGGTCGTGGGACTACTAAGAAGAGTCCAAATTGGTAGGTGAAATGACGCAGTTGCTTACCAAAAGGATTGGAGCGACTCGACTGGGTGAAGGTTCTGGATTTCTGCAGAAAATTCAAAGGTAATTCGGTTTTGACGGTCTTATTAAAATAGCATGTTCCGGAATTCAAAAGAGTTCCTGTTTAAATAGAAAAAAAAAAAAAAGTTACTCCAAAAGGAAATGGGATGATCTCCATTTTCTGAGGGACTGAATGTCCAGTACGTTTCCATTTAATTCATAGGTTGATTTTCGAAAATTCTAAAGACACCGACGGCGTGTCACGACCAGAAACTCCTGTTTCTCATTTGACATGTTTTCGTGCACAAACAAATACGGAGTATTTTTAAGCTAAAATCCAATTAATTTGTACCAACAAGCATTCGTGTAGTACAAAACTTCTAGCAGGTGAAAAATCAAGCTCTACTTCCACTCATAATTTCCAAATCGCGTAGACATCTATAGATTCTGTAGAATAAAAAAGACTCGCGAGTGCAATGGCCGTGTCCAAAGGCAGCTCAAGATCCCTTTGCATGAGAGTTTTACAGGAAAACAACTACAGGAATTTAATTCTGAATGCATTACATTGTAGTCTCCAGGAACGATATTCTAGAAAGCTAGTCTGAGACTTAGATGTCACAGTCTACACCACATTTGTGGATGGAAAGCAAATTGGAGAAAACAAACCTCCATTGGCTTTGGCTCCACATCCCACGAACACCCAGGCTGTGACTCCGTAACGAAACTCTTGAATGGAAGTATAAAAATCTAAACAGGTTCATAAGAGAACGTAACTGTACATACACATTTGAAGAAACTTTGCGTCCAACTTCAAAATTCCTCAATCATCCGAGTTCCTAAACTTATCTTCAACTTGTCAGTAGCTTTACATCAAGAAGCTAGCGCCCTTTTTCCTAAATATCCATCTTCAAGACAATATTATTGCCATTACTGCCAATGACGTTCTCTTTTGATTTCTCCAGTGCCACAACTTTTGCTCGATAAGCTGCTGTAGCTTTCACAGCAGTCCTCACCCTTTCTCCCTGAGGTAACTCGCATGCTTCACTAATAGAACTGAATCTCAGTTCAGCAGGAGGAATGAAACAATCTAAAGACAATCCAGGAACATTGAAGGCCACTTCCTCAATCGTCCATGCCTCTTCCATTCTAGTTTTAGTATGGCTCATCGCTGTCTCTCCAAACCTGAAAAGGGTCACCACCGATCGTCCAGAGTGAGCAATCATGATTCCTTCAACGGATCTGTAATCATCAAGGAAAGAATTGATTGTGGTCTCCCAATATACAGCATCTCCTCCATTGGTTTGGATGCGAGTCAAATGGGAGTCTTCCAAGTGTACAAGGAGACCCGTTTTCTGGCTAAAGTAGCCGAACAAGACATGCCTAATGATCTCTGCCGGCCCTTCACTCCTGGACTTCAATGTGTGCGGATCAGCACAAAGCTTGAGGATGAAGCAATCCTCACCATTGATCTTCTTTTCCCCAATGCATCTTGCTTTAGTAAACATGCTCGCTGTGGTCCTTGGATCAAGGCCCTGTAAGATCATTGGTCAGATCATGAACTAAGGCCAATCTGATTTTTCTTCCATTTTAATTTCCTGAATTGTTTGGTTAACTCGATGATGCATCTTTTGTCCATGTGTAAATGATCTCAATTTTTACAAAGACTTGCCCCAATTTAATTTAAATGGTTTTAAAGTTTCTCAAAGAATTTCCAAAATTTGTTGCCACCACAACTAAATACATAGAAAATAGAATTCTAATATATATTTGTTATTTTTCTTCCATTTTCCTCTACAGTTTTGACTTTATACCCCGGTTAGAAATAACATTTATCTTGATTGTGTTTTGACTTTATACCCCGGTTACAAATAACATTTATCTTGATTGTATGAATCGAAAACATTTTCCTGTTTTTAGATAAAGTTTGCCCTCACTTGGGGAAAATCTGGCTGTACCCCTGAACTTTTCTCTAACCTGATTCCCTTGAATTTGAGAAATTGGCAAAAGATTCACCTGCAGTGCACGGCGCAAGGGTCTAACAGGCCCTTTTGCAGCATGAGGACCCAACCACGGTGTGTGCCTCCACACGAGCTTTCCGTTACATCCTGCGTGAATCTTGCTGCCGCCAAGAGCTAGCTCGACATACCACATATCTGGATTCATTTGCCAAAGCACAAACCCGCCAGACTCAGCGGCTTTGGAGGAATTCCGGTTCTTTATGACCTTCGTGGCTGTCTCGATATCGTAAGCTATCATCTTCACTTTACCCATAGCATAAGCATTTTGAACAGAGTTTTGGAGCTTTTGTCCTCCGCAAGCTGCTGTGTACTGCTGCAGTATGTACTGAGCAGATGAAGTTTCCTATGATCACAATATCAAGCAACACGGTCTTAGCATAAGAGAAACTTCAGTAACTGCTTATGACGAACTACTCATGCGAACATGCAAGTGCACTTTGACTCTTTCTTCATTTTGCTTATAAATTTATCTTCTTCAAAAAATGCATCATCTTGGCAGGGGTCTCAAATATGCTTATCCTCCAGTAGCTAAATGCAGTCGTAGTTGAATAATGCAACGGATATGTTGGTATAAACTGATATCAAGGCCCGATTGTTTGGTTGAGAGTGCATCAAGACAACCTGCACAAATATAAGGGACTATTCTGCTCTTTGATCTATATAATGCAAGTAAGCTTCCAAAGTACACAGCTAAAAGCATTCCATTAAGCTGGTCTTGATAGTCCCCCCCAATCCCTTGATTTCAATAAAGCAGCTAGTAAGCCGTGCATATGTGGGGGATACCACATCTTTTCATCAATATTTTGTAGACAAACAAGAAATCAAAGGAGAGAGCTCAAACCCTTCATACCCAAATTTATGTGTTTGCATTTTCAACAATCGGATCGTGTCGGAAGATTCCCAATGGCCAAAATACAGCCAAGCACCGGTACAGAAAAATCCGGATTATGAGGATTTGAGAGGCAAAGGATATGCGTTTAGCAGTTATATCCCCTTGCGTACTATTCATACAACTATTAAATGTAAAAAAAAAAAAAAAAAAGATAAGCCAAAAAAAAACTCCAATTAACCAAAACACAAGTATCAGGCAGGGAAGAAAAAAGATAAGAAAAAAAAAAGGCAGGGAAGAAAACTTGCTACTCCATGACATTCCAAAAATTTACTAAAAACCTGCGGGAAGGGATAACAGCCCCTTTGGATTGAGTGATGTCATGATAAAGTAAAGGGTTATGATTTCCCACCAAATTTCACAGTTTTTGCGAGAAACGGTGAGAAACAAAATAGACCTCGTATTCACATACATTCCTCATCATTTCTCACCTATTTATTCAAACAAAGTGGTGAGATTCTTCTCCTTTCCTTTATTTTCTCTTCTCACCAAACCCCCTCAACCCAAAAGGGCCGTTAAAAATTACTGCTAAGGCCCCGTTCGGCTAAGGTTCTTAATACACATTGTTTAGGCATCTCAACATTGAGCAAACAAGATTGTACCCTTAACACTAAGGCAAAGAAACCGAGAGAGGATGAGGGTAGGTCATTTTTTTGCGAGTAGCAGCGCTAGGAGAATTTTGGTCACTACGAAGATCTCTCTGAGCAATTTTTTTCCCATTGCAATGAAGTTTTCTTTGCCGATAAAGAGGGAGGGAAAACAACAAATAGACAAAATTAATCAAATAACAAAAGAGAATACTAACAATGGGGATGTCCTTAATGCTCAGGTGAGGCAAAGGGTCAATGTTGCTAACGTGCACCGGAGCCAGCGGCGCACCCAAGACACCAAGCAGCAACCTCAGATCCGACCGTTGGGCTGACGCTGCGGCGGCGGAGGACGAGGAGGAGACGTGGGAGGGGGCCCTACACAACTGACCCTTCATCCAGTGGCCCCACCTCTCCATCCTCGAATCCCCCCCGTCCGTTCCCTCCGGATCCGGGCCCTCCATCAACGGCGACAGAGCCTCCGGCGGCGGCCTCATGCTCCCCGATCTCGAAACCGACGGCTCCGGAGGCGCCGCGTGGTGCGCGGCGCCCCTGCGCCGTCGCAGGAGTCCCGACCCGGGCGAAACGCTCCTCGACTTGCTCCGACCCCTCGACCTCGCCGGGGAGAGGCCCCTCACCATCTCCGAGAAGAACCCCTGCTTTTTCTCCATTTTTTACGACGCTACCTACCCCTGCTTCGGTATTCACCCCTTGAAGCAACGACCTGCTACGGTTGAACTAGAGGAGAGAGAGAGAGAGAGAGAGAGAGAGAGAGCGCGAGAGGAGGCGGGCACTGGGTGCAGCTACTACTACTCTCAGTACTGAGAAAAGCATATAAAGTGAGCCATAAAGTAGTATCTGTAGTATGCCGTTTTGGAGAAGCAAGACACAATTGGTTGTTTAGACGTACATATCTGTCGGTGTATACCTACCAGTGCAGCGGAGTATTTTATGTTTAATTACGGGAAAACCCCTTCTTCTATTTCTTCGTTAGTACTAAACATTTAATGTCACCTAGTCCTCTTTGTCTCCCATTATATAATTAATTTCACAAAAATCCAAACAAAAAACTATTCCGTCCGTCCCAATTTATTTGTCCAATTTCGATATCCGTGTCCTTTAAAGAATTGTCTATACCTCACAATTTATAATATTTTATATGTAATTTTGAAAACATCTTATTATAGAGCAAATTGAGATCTATCAAATAAGATTCATATTGCATATATAAAATATTAAAAAATAAAAGATATAGACAATCTTGCAGGAGGTCTCAGATAATGAAAAGGGAGAAACAAATCGGGATGGAGGAAGTATCTCGTAGCAGTGAGTCAGTGATAGAGCTAAATTCAACAGGGGCTGATGTTAGCCTGTTAGGAGGAAAAATATCTCGATAATCAATTTTTTTTCCAATCCTTATGTAAAAAGTATAAACGAAAAATCACTATTATCTTTTATACTCCTTGTTCGAGAAAGCGTGTGCAAATTTGATCATACTTATATAAAGTTGAACAAAAGTAGTTTAAGAATCTACTAAAAATTTTCAACTGATTTTTACATTAATTCCTCTCACAATTAATTTTTTCTAAGACTCTTGGGTCCCTTTTGGAAGTGAGAGATTGTGGATTTGATTATTATGGAGAGGAGCTCACCCCTAGTGTTAATTATTACTAACAACTAACTACTAACTCTATTGATTTGTATGATAAAAACAAAATCATTTTTTTCTAAAAACAAAGTGACAGGTGCCAGAACCCCCGGCCCTTACACACATCTGCTAGTGTGTCGTAGGTTTGTTGACATATCTCTCTGCTTTGTACTATTTCTCTCTTAAAGTCTAGGATTTGTTGCATCTCTTGTGAGTTCGACTCAGCTTTGCAATCGACAGATCATACGATCACTCATCTGTTAGTGTGTCCTAGGTTTATTGACATCACTCTCTTCTTTGTACTATTCTCTCTTAAATTCTAGGATTTGTCGCATCTCCTGTGAGTTCGACTTGGCTTTGCAATCGACAAATCGTATATTTTGAAAGGATAATCCCGTCATGCCAAAAATAGTTTTGGATAGCAAAAGCTTAAACTAACTAACCGCTTTGTAAGTGGTACCAAAGACAAGGAAGGGGACCATTTTTTATCGGCATCAAAAGATAACGAAAGTCAAGTGATGAATGCTACCCATGTATGAGGGGGTCTAAAAGTAATAAAGTTTGCCGTTCTGGGGTAGAGGAGGGGGTCCAAAAGTAATAAAGTTTGCAGTACTGGGGTAGAGGTGATCTTGTGCCCGTTTAGTAGGGGGAGGAGGGCACGAGGGAAAACGATTACTCTACTCTACTCTACTGCCTACTGGGGATGTGTGGGGTAGATGGTGGGGTCTAACATTCTGGGGTTTCGTTCTTTTGTCGTTTTCTTCTTTTTTGTTTTTGTTTTGATCCGGTCGTATTCTTCTTCTTGCGAAATTATATAATAGTTTGAGAATACCGTCATGTGATACTCTGGATCATTTTACAATCACATATTCCTGTGGATCTAACACCAAATATACAGTAATGCTACTTGCACATACATTTGTGCACATATCTTGCACATACATTTTTATGAGGCCCATCTCGGGTCCCACGAATATGATCCGAACTGTTTATTATTTTTAAAATAATTTTTTAAGAGTTTCCGTAAAAAATCAACTCAATAGAACATCGATAATGGTTTTTTCAGAAATCATAGGGTGAAACAGTCTGATTCGCACTGCTATTTCTGAAAAAACCTTTGCCGATATCCTATCGAGTTGATTTTTTACAGGAATTCTTAAAAAATTATTTTAAAAATAATGAGCGGTTCGGATCATATTGGTAGGACCTGAGGTGGGCCCCATAAAAATATATGTGCAAGATATGTGCACAAATGTATGTGTCCTTAGCATTTTTGCTAAATATATGATCCCCACAGAAAAGTGTGGTTATAAAATGGTCCGGAGTATCACGTGGCAATACTCGTCCATCCTCCTTCATTTCTTTCCTTTTCTTTTTCTTTTTTGTTTAATAAAAAAATTGAGATGGGGATGGATTGGTAGGCTGAGGGTGTGTGGGTTCTACGCCTGTACCAATACAAGAAAACTATGGCACAACATTTGGGCCCACGCCCTGTACACCGGCTTTGTAGTTGTGTGGAATCCATATACCCGATATCGGGACTTCATAAAAAGAAAAAAAAAAGGGTCCATTTATGCCTCTCTCTAGTCAGCAATTGTCTAGGTGAATTGGTACGTAAAATTACCCTTTTGTTCTTATTCAAAAAAAAAAAAACACCCCGAATTTGTTTAATTTGTTGAAAATTGTTTTCAAGGGTCCTTTTATAAATTCAATTTATTCAGATATTAGTAAGAGCTTAAGTAATTCATTCAATGATTTCTCTCGAATTCTCGAGATCAAAAATTGAATGGATGATTGATCGAACTCGGAATTAAGTCTAAAAATAGTGTATTAACCAAATTCAATTATTAGCATGGAATCCTGAAATAAGTCTCGCACAAGTAGGTATACATTCGGTGCACACCAAATGGCGTATCGGGATTGTAACAGTAAGGACGAGCTACCTAAAAATTTATAGTGAGAGCGAAATGATAGAGGGATGGCAATGCTTGCAATAGATGGGCTGATGAAATGGCTGATCGGTCCCACTGAAATTTTATAAGAATGGATGAATCTTACGTACACTTGACTGTGGGATTTTCGGTGCCGAGCGACCAATCCGGCCGTTCATCTCGAGAATCGACGCCTTGGATCTTGATTGAATAATAAACGGTTCAGATCTATATGCGCTCAGATTTCAATCCGAGTCGAGATGAATGACCAAATGCCGCTTGACACTCTGCTTGGCAGCATCCTCGGGTCCGCTTTCCGATGTACCACAAATACAAAAAACAGTTGGGGGAGCTGTTGTAAGGGACAACAACCTACTGTCTCGGCCAAGGGAACCGTGCTCCGGTCTCGCTCTAATGATCAGAAACGTTCACTTCATAGAGTTCGTCGAGTTGAACAAGTATATAAAAAATCAGTTCGATTGGATATCATTAAGTTCCTAATCGAAACCTTTTTGTCTTGAAAAGAATGGATCCGAAACACTGGATCAAATCTACTAGAACTCATTATTGGCAAGTTATATGAATTCTGATCAGACACTTAATGATACCCGATCAAACTGATTTTTTGCATACTTGTTCAACTCGACGAGCTCTACGAAGTAAACGTTTTCGATCATCGTAGCAAAATCGGAGCGGAGCCCCCTTGGCCAGGACAACAGCTCCCCTAGTCCCAAAAACAGGGAGAGGGAAAAAAATCAAGAAACAAGTATCAAAAAATGTCCCAATTTTAATGAGTCTTTCAAAGATTAATTGAGTTGTACTTAAATTGATCTGAATACCCTTTTAAGAAAAAAAATACGAGTAATGTATTAGACATATGGAATAGGTTTTTGTTGTTTTTATCATTCGGTCTTGCTAACCTCCGCCTACTAGGCGGAAGATAATAATGTTAATAATTTCAATTAAGTTTGGATATTAATACACATTTCACGGATATTAATACACTTTTACAAATATATATACATATTTCTCGGATATTAAGGTATATTTTATCTATTATCCTACGCCTTTTGGGCGGAAGTTAGAATAATCCTTTATTCATTTGGTTTTTAATTATATTGTGGTATGGACTTATGAAGGTAAGTTCGTGCATTCATTTTCTCGGTTTCATTAATGTGGTATGTACGTGCAAGTCACGAGGAAGTTTAAGCTTATATATGTAACACACAACTATTATTAATAAAATAAACGAAATAAACTAGTTGGCATTTAAGAACCATTAATGTTTCTATTTATTATGAGATTCCTAGATTTATTGTTATTACAGACAAAAAGTATCTATCACAAAGATTCGCAATATCATTATTATTATTATTATTTTGACTTGATATGTTTCGTTTCCTTAAGAATTAAATAAAATAAAATTTCTTTGACTTAAAACTCAAGCATTACGGAAATATAGTATTTATTTTTTCAACCGAATGAACAAATTAATACATTCGAAGCTTAAAATATAACTTTTGAAGTTGTTCACTTTATCTTTCTTTTGGCAATTATTTGGGCAGGGTATTTGTCTGGAAATGACAACCTCCATAATGCATCTTAAAATGTTGATTACAGCTAGCTTAATGGAGAGTAGGGCTGTAAACAATCCGAGCTCGACTTATTTACTAAACGTGCCAAAAGTTTGAGCTCGAGCTCAACTCAAGCCTTAACGAGCCGAGCACTTAGTCATGAGTCTCTTTAATCGAGTCGAGCCTTCCATAACGAGCCGAGCTTTTGTCGAACTAGCCAAGCCCAGCATGCGAGCTGCTCGATTTGTTAATTAACAGCCTAATGGAGAGTGAATAGTCTCAGGAATACCTACTTCCGGAGAAATCATATTTTTCTTACACAATCAAAAGTGCTAAAAACACCCCGAATTCGTTTAATTTGTTGAAAATTGTTTTTAAGGGTCCTTTTATAAATTCTATTTATTCAGATATTGGTAAGAGCTTAAGTAATTCATTCAATGATTTCTCTCGAATTCTCGAGATCAAAAATAGAATGGATGATTGATCGAACTCGGAATTAAGTCTAAAAATAGTGTATTAACCAAATTCAATTATTAGCATGGAATCCTGAAAATAAGTCTCGCACAAGTAGGTATACATTCGGTGCACACCAAATGGCGTATCGGGCTAGTAACAGTAAGGACGAGCTACCTGAAAATTTATAGTGAGAGCGAAATGATAAAGGGATGGCAATGCTTGCAATAGTTGGGCTGATGAAACGGCTGATCGGTCCCACTGAAATTTTATAAGAATGGATGAATCTTATGTACACTTGACTGTGGGATTTTCGGTGCCGAGCGGCCAATCTGGCCATTCATTTCGAGAATCGACGCCTTGGATCTTGATTAAATAATAGACGGTTCAGATTTATATGCGCTCAGATTTCAATCCGAGTTGAGATGAATGACCGAATGCCGCTTGACACTCTGCTTGACAGCATCCTCGGGTCCGCTTTCCGATGTACCACAAATACAAAAACAGTTGGGGGAGTTGTTGCCCCTTAAAGGGACAACAACCTACTGTCTCGGCCAAGGAAGTCGTGCTCCGGTCTCGCTCCAATGATCAGAAACGTTCACTTTGTAGAGTTCGTCGAGTTGAACAAGTATATAAAAAATCAGTTCGATTGGATATCATTAAGTTCCTAATCGAAACCTTTTTGTCTTGAAAAGAATGGATCCGAAACACTGGATCAAATCTACTAGAACCCATTATTGGCA
>JAOTQK010065939.1:0-11320 GCA_025642025.1 Rhododendron ferrugineum | reverse complement strand
TTCTCATTACCAATCCCAATCCTAATCCCATCTCCTTACGAATCCCAACCATCTATCCCTGTTATCAAACGGGGCCTTAGTTCCAAACAGACCCCTGTACTAGCTATTTTCCTTTCTTTAACCGAACAAGGCAGCGCGGGACGGCTCTTCATCTTTCGTTAACCCAAAACCCACAGCCTCTGCATACGCTTATGGTGGAACTGGACCATCCCTTCACAACTTCTCTCTCGCAAACCTCATGAACCCAACCGGAAAGTTGCCAATTTCCCATCAAGAAAAGGTTCTCTCTCTCTCTCTCTCTCTCTCTCTCTCTTCTTCTTCTTCTTCTTCTTCTTCTTCTTATCCTTTCCCAGCAAACTTCATGCATTTTTGTTGTTGTTGTTGTTGCATAAACCCTGATATTCAAGAATTTTCTTGTACCCTTTTTTTCCCCGAAGTTTGATAAACCTTGATATTCAAGAATTTTCTTCTTCCCTTTGATTTTGGAATTCAGTATATTTCAGTTCTTGGCGCAATTCAGGCTCCCCTTAAAATTATTTGGTTCTTTTTGGGTCCCTAACACAAGCATAAGCCAAAATACGATTTTTTTTTTTGAAATAGTACCTATTGCTGCTAAAGCATATAGAGACATGCCACATATCACACTACAAATGGTAAAAAGATTCAATGATGTTTTTGAGTTGTTTTGTTAGTCTTGAATTATAAAGGGTATGTGGTACTTGTTCCTTTTTTACGGCTCTCATCTATGGGAAAATGCTAAAAAGAGCCCAATGGGCTTTTGTTGGGGTTGAAAAAGTGTATTGAAATGTGTGAAAAGTGTACGTAAGTGTATAGAAAAGTGTAAAAAATGTGTTGGAGTTTTTGTTATTCTCATTGTTCTAAAACAAAGAATTAATCGGCGATTAATCGCTGGCAGGGCCTATCCGATTAGGTCCGACTAACGATTAAATGCCGATTACTAATCACTATGCACTGATTAATCGCTTGAAGGTGGCTGACCGCCCGACTAGCGCCTAGTAACTTTTAGAACATTGGTTATTTTGTCATTTTATTTAGCTTAACGAAAGCCCAGTGGGTTTTTGATAGAAGGACCATTCATCTATGTTACTTTGATTGCCTAAATTGTAAGCTTAGGTTCTGACATGTTCATTGGACATGTGTATTCATCTGCAGGGACTACTCATTTGACTGCAAAGATTACAAACACCGATTTGCGACTATGACTACGGCGCGACTCACTGGTGGTTCACTCTCTAGTGAACTGATAAGTACGAGTAGTGAATGGAACACTGTAAACCGGGTGACAAGGTCAGACCTTTCGGGACAGCCAAGGGGACGTTGTAACTTTGTTGCATTAGTTGGTAGGAACAGATTGAGCCATGGTTCTGTTTTTCGGCACATATCCTCGAGATTGTCTAGTCAAAGAAGGAGCAATTTTGTTGTGGTGAAAAATCAATTGAGTTCAGATTATGGGGTGGAGTCTTCTTCTTATGTGGATGAGAGTTCTACGATGGACGAACACCACCTAACGAGTTCAATGGAAAGATCTTTGTAAGACCTTCAGCCCCACCATGCTGCTTTTTCATTTATGGCACTACCTACTGTTCAAAACATGTTTTTCTTTTACTTTTATTGTGATCTTCCCACTCCTTCGATGGAAATTTTAATGTGGGCAGGGGATGGTTTTATCAAATTTTGAGTCTTACGTACAAGTCATCATGTTCCTTGCTTTGTTTACAGGGAGCTCACGAAGGGTGTGAAACCACATGTTCAGAGTGTGAAACGCGAGCTTCTAATGCTTTCTTTGCCAGCGATTGCTGGACAGGCTATTGAGCCGTTGACACAATTGATGGAGACAGCATATATTGGTAGATTGGGTAAGGAGTTATGTTTTATGTTTAATTTCCGAAGCTGGTTTTTGATGGTTGGAGAAGCGATTTTAGCTGCTCCATTGCTTTTCTGTCTGTCATTTTTCTTTTCGGGGATGGATGTGTGTCTAGACTCCCGCTGTTTCTTGTGCCGCCCTGCCTATTTAGGATAGGCTACATGAATTTTGATTCAATATAACCTGATTGCTTGTTTTTACCATATTTATCTCAGTCTACATTTTGGCTATTCTCATTCTATGAGCATGATTCTTGGTTGCCTAGTACTTGTTCAACGCATAGGTCGGTATGCTGCTGGATTACTGCTTCAATTGTTTGTGTTGATCAGACAGTATACTTGTGTGGATATTGCGATCTTCAGATCTCTACACTTCGTGTTGTATCTGTAGGCCCTGTGGAGTTGGCGTCAGCCGGTGTTTCCATGTCAATCTTTAACATTATTTCGAAGCTATTTAATATTCCTCTCCTCAGTGTTGCTACATCTTTCGTGGCTGAAGACATTTCAAAAAGTGCCAGCAGAATTTCCACTTCAGGTAGTGTTCTTGTGTTTGGTATAATGGCTTGTCACTCTCACGTCTAATTTGAGACACATTTCTTACAGATGATGGTCGTCAGCATGAAAGTGGCAATGGTAAACCTTTTGATGGGATAGCTACACGGCACCAACTATCCTCCGTGTCTACGGCACTATTTTTAGCTGTTGTCATTGGAATCGTCGAGGCTTTAGCCTTGTATTTGGGATCTGGATTTTTTCTGACCTTGATGGGAATACCGCCGGTAAGCTCTATATATTTCGTGTTATTTATGATATCAATTGACCTTCCAATAAAGGTGATTTCTGCTACTTGGGATTGGGTAGTTCGCTTCGTGAGTATGCTTCATGGAATGCCAATAAGTGGAATGCCCTAGCTTGGGATTGGTACTCGGTGTTATGGCCAACAAAGCCTCAATTTTCATCCCTGTTAGATTGGCTTACGGAAAGGAGTAGTTGATCATTCAGCTTTGTCTTATGCATGAGCTCTGGAGTTTAGATACTGAAACGTCCAAATTTGGTTTTGGATGCTGGTTGCTAATTAGTTTCAAACATGCATTTTTCTATTGCGTAGAGAAAATAAGTCATTCATGCAAAGGCTCTTCCCATAGTTGAGACTTGAGGCTAAGTTTGAAGCGCAAGAATTGGGCCTCTATATACTGGATTTGATTTTGTCTTTATTGGTGTAGAGTTGTGGGCCATTAGGTCCATGAATGAGTTAGTGGCGGACTGGCGGTTTAATATAACCAGTTTCCTTTTTCCAGAACATAGCTTTTCAGAGCTCTCATAATTTTTTTGAAGTGGCATGTCATGACGTCTTATATGTTTTCACCTCCCTCTCTCCCTCTCCTTCTGTTTGTCCGTCTCTCCCTCTCATCTCTTGTTCTCTCTGTACGATTTTCATGTACATGACAGTCCTTTCACTAAGAGCTTTTTGTAATTGGATAATAAGTCTGGTCTTTTAAACAGGATTCCTCCATGCGTTCTCCAGCAAAGCGATTTCTTTCTCTCAGAGCGCTTGGTGCTCCTGCTGTTGTAGTTTCCTTAGCTCTTCAAGGCGTGTTCCGTGGTTTTAAGGATACAAAAACACCTGTGTTATGTCTAGGCAAGTGTTGGGTTTATGCTGTATTCTACAATTAATTTGGCATGCTTCCATGTGCATGGAATTAAGTAATAGAGCATAGAGATTTTGTTGAGATGTAATTGTTTTGTACACTAACTCCCTGTTTATTGCTTGTTGCTATGGTTCTCTCATAACGTTGAATTTAGAAAATGCATGCTTACCGTCATCACTGGCCACCTGGTAGCCAGTTCTCTGGATCAGCTTCTGTTATATTTCCATCCGCGGACGTTTTTTGGTGTTGCGTCATGTATGTTTAAATATTTTAAAATTGTTCAACTATTGTATCCTAGCTTTTGGGAATGTAGATGCACATATATCCCACTCATTGGAAAGCAAAACAGTTTCCAAAAAGGGCGTTGACATCATTTTTTTTATTGTTGCACATTATACAAAGATGAATATCTGCTAGTTCTGAATAGGTGTAACATTTCTCAAATTTGGGTATGGGACCGGAAAATTACACTCTAACTCATGCTAGTATATAAAAGGATGGGCGAAGTGAGGGCTGAATATCTACTAGTTCTGTCCATGTGAACCATCTCTCAAAGTTGGGTAATGGACGAGAATTTTTACTCACACTTCTAGTTTTGGAAAATGGCCTATAACTATGTTCCTCTCATTTTAGAAAGGCATAATTGTCAAAGTGAGGGCTCCTGTTTACTTCTGGGCAGTTGTTGTCTTAAAGCAGCCATGATGCCACAAAGATTGTGAAAGTATGGTCCTAGGTATCGGATGTGATTTAATGGCTTCAGGGAACAGAAACAAAACTCATCTATCTTGCTTCCAATATGAGAATAGTTTCTGATGGCTTTGACATTTAGGTAGCAAGGTAGCAATTGATTGCTGGAATAATGCTTGCTGGAGCAGTTTTGTCATTTCGATTTCCTTGTCCTGTTAATTTCTTCCTGCTATCAATCACTAGTAACCATGTTGTTTCTGTTTTGGAATTTCCTTTTGCTCCTGTATCCACTATTGACTCAGTTGTCCTCTTTGCAGGTGTTGGTAATTTTTGTGCTATATTTCTGTTTCCCATACTCATGTATTATTTTCGGTTCGGTGTGACTGGAGCAGCGATTTCCACTGTTATCTCTCAGTACGTATGTTCCTTATTTATTCTCTTTCCAGTTTTCCTTATGTTTCACTGAGTAATTGACCATGGAATATATCTTATGGTTCAGATACATTGTTACTGTCTCAATGATTTGGCATTTGAGTAAGAGAGCTGTATTATTGCCTCCAAAGTTGAAAAATCTGCAATTTGGGGGTTATATAAAATCTGGTGAGAGTTCTTCCGTGATACTGCTGCTGTGGTTCAAATTTAGCTGCATGCATCTGACAGTTCTCGTTTTTGCTTTGTCATTTATTGTGATTATAGTCATCAATTTCATATTGAGATTATGGATTTATAATGCTGGTATAAATAAACATTGACGTGAATTCTTTGTGATCCTGTTTTGTCAACATTGCACTTTTTTTACACATTCTTTGCTTCTGTAGGTGGTTTTCTTCTTGGTAGAACTCTTGCTGTTCTTGTAACAATGACACTAGGGACTTCAATGGCTGCTCGTCAAGGTCCAGTAGCTATGGCTGCTCACCAAATATGCTTACAAGTATGGTTGGCTGTATCTCTCCTCACAGATGCACTGGCTGGATCTGGTCAGGTATAAGAATCCTTTTTTGAAGAGATATATGATATGGTCTACCAACACATTTCCACTTGTCTGGACTCTCATTGTCTCATTGAAACTACTCTAGTCATATGATATGGGTTAGGACACTGTTTGTCGATGCTGATACAGCTTAATAGCTTAATACAATGGGAATCATCATCAAGAAGTCCAATATGCATGATTTTATGGGTTAGATGCAAGTTTATGATTTTTAGGCAGAAGGGGTTTTCCCCTGCTAGAGTCTATTTTTGCATCTTACATTAGCGGTTCACTTCGAAACTCCCAAGTCATTCCAGCTTTTGTCCCTACAGGGTTTATTTGACAGTTAATTTTGTTTCTTGTAGACTTTGATTGCAAGTTCTTTATCAAAAGGTGATTACAGAACTTTGAGGGAGGTTACAAACTTTGTGTTAAAGGTTCGTCATTTTTCTATGCCTCTCCATTATGGTTTGGCATTATGCTACGAACTACCGTACTGATTTTAAGTTTACTTAGGTAGTTCCTTGTGTTAAAGCTGCATTTCTCTCGAGAATTCTTCTAGATATGTTCACTTGTTTTTTGCAGATAGGGTTGCTCACAGGGGTTTCCTTGGCTGCTATTTTGGGTGTATCTTTCAGTTCTTTGGCCACCTTGTTTACCAAGGATGCTGAAGTATTAGCAGTTGTTAGAACTGGGGTGTTGGTATGTTTTCCTACCTTATTGTCCTATTCAATTTTTCTCAGTTTTATCTGAAGGGGGAAATGATAGCATCTTTCTTATCTGATGTAACTGCATATGTGCAGTTTGTCAGTGCCAGTCAACCTGTTAATGCTCTAGCTTTTATTTTTGATGGTCTCCATTATGGTGTTTCAGACTTCCCGTATGCTGCTTGTTCCATGGTAAACTTGTGAATTTTTTTTATCTGAGATTCTATTAGCTGGTTGTCAATATTGAGTAATGGCTTCTGTTAACATCTTTAACGCGTTATAGATGATGGTAGGGGCAATATCTTCTGCTTATCTTCTATACATTCCTTCCGTTTTTGGTCTCCCCGGTGTGTGGTCCGGCTTGACTCTTTTTATGGCTTTACGTACGGCAGCAGGATACATCAGGTAACCGTTTTATATTATGTTGAGTCCATAGTCTCTTGAATTTGATCAAAGTATTGCGCTGTCTTTTATTGCAGCTTCCACCGACACAGTATAGTTCTTGGTCCCGTCCTCTCTAGTTTCCTCCTCTTTTCTTCTTTTTTTACATGTATTGATGTTGTTCCTCTTACATTTTCAGATTATCGTCAAAAAATGGTCCGTGGTGGTTTCTGCATGAGGAGTTAAAGAGACCTGAGGTCGGCTTTTTTCTTTTGTTTTTTGTTTGGAACACGATAGAAATTCATTAATAACTGAATGATACAACCTACCGGGGGCAACTAGTACAACTGACAAAAGACATATTGCACCCCTAAAGACAAATAAACAACTAAATCAAATGAAGGATACATCCAGCGATAAATTGATCTGGCTGTTAGATGTCAGAGGACTGCTGTTAATTCCTAATTCCTATTGTGTAGTGATGCTTAAGCCTGCCTGTAATTTGCTGGTCTTAATGGGTTTCATTTTATTCTACTTGAGAGTGTAATTTGTACCTGAAAATTCTTTCCCTTTGTTTCTTCTCATAACTTCTAGGCAAACTTTCAATCGACGACCTGCATATGAGTTTCTAAGCCATCTGTCCTTGTGAACTACAAGCTGGTTTTTGTGTGTGTGTGTGTGTTTTCAAGAAGGGGTGGGAATGGGTACTAAAGTTAGTCGAATCTGTGTTTGGAGCATGGAAGCTGTTAGAGCTTGTTCCACATTGGTTAATTATGAACTCCAAAATTAGTATATGAACCTAGACGGCCACTCCACAGTCCACTCATCATTGCCAATTGGTTTTGAGTTGGATGATTTAACATGGTATCAGAGCTAGGCATTCGCAGGCTCTTAGACAAGACTCTCTTGATTGATTGTCCCGTTGTTTGTGCCTTAAGCGCACCTTGTTTTGTTGTTCTTTGTGATCCCTATGTTATTGGATCCTTTGTTTACCTCTCCACGTGCAGGTCATGGGCTGCACATGCGGGAGAGTGTTAGAGCTTATCTCATATCGCTAAATTATAACCTCCAAAACTAGTATATGAGCCCAGACGGCCAATCCGCTCATTGCCAATTGGTTTTGAGTTGGATGCATTGACAGAAACATAGACCAATTAATTTGAGGGAGTCTTTCATTGGATCTAACAAGTCTAGTTTGACTTAAGGTTTAGCTGGTAAGCCTGGAATCCAGAAAGGATTTGCAATTCAGAGGAGAAGTCTCTTCAACACCTAGAACTACTAGATTTTATTTCAGTAACCAATTTCTGCATAGCACCCTTGTTAGAAGGAAATACTTCCATCTGGCAGAACTAACATAGATTTTGTGTTAAGGAGTGTCTCTCAGTTTCATTTTTGTCTTTTTATTATTTTAAAGTGCTCAATTTGTCTCTAAATATTGATCTTGGCTGTTTAACTAGCTACCCTTCTTCAATGTACAGCATGTCGATTGAGATGGGGGGAATCAGGTCTCTATCGCTCGTCATCAGCCACTCAGACTATTACTGCAAGCCTTAGTTCCTGCCTAAATGGTGAGTAATGCTATTGGATGATTTACTCCAGTCTGCTGATGCACACTTTTTGGTTATCAATTGTTATTGCTTGTAATTTTGGTAGAGCCTTAGTAATCACACCCCCATACATACGCACCATTGTTGAACTACTTTAGAGATTCTTGCTAACAGAGATGTTAATTGAGGAATATCGATCTTTATAGCATCAACAATTTTTATTGCTTATTCTCTACTTATCTGGTTGTACTAGTATTTTGAAGGGAATTCATGGTGATTTGAATCTCTATTTGTCACTAGAAACAGAATTTCCAGTTCTCCAACTTTATTGAAACATAGCTGTTGGTAGTTGGTAACATCAACACAATGTCTGTAAGTCTTGCTACTGATATTACCACACTAACACCTTATTTAGAAAACCTTGAGCTTTAGGGACAAGCATAGTCTGCCGGACCATAAGGCTTGAACAACTCGGCTACAAATCCTTTCTCCTCGGGTTCCATCTCATGTCCTATGTTACATGGACTTTTCACAATCTATTAAATATCTGTGTCGGACACTCGATACTTGAACAAGATGTGGGTTATGTATTCAATACTCTTAATTCGGGAGTTAACTACAACACATATTTACCAGTCAAGTTTCTTCCAAAACTACAAATACTCGCAGACACGCAAATGAGAGTTTTATATACAGTGTTTTTAACGTAAGAATTAGACAAGTCTGACACCTAGGCCTGATACCCGTACTCAAGTCCATGTAACGTAGCCCATGTCCTTGCAGAGCTGGTCATTGTACCATATATGAAGGGCACCAATGCAAGATCTCCAGTAGTTTTTGTCAGAGTATCGTTTCATATATTCATCCCATTCGGCTATATCTTTCTCCATCTTTTTAATGCTGGGTAGTTCGAATGTGCCGTCAAGAAGCTCTGCTAGCCACCGACACCTTATCTCCGAGGTGTACAAATTCGCAATACTCTCCGAGAACCCAATGACCGCAAGCAGTGGAATTTGGGGGTGAACGCATTCCCTTTTAAAACAACAGTTTGTGTTAATATCTAGCTTTCAAATTGAGACTCAATTTGGTAAAGTTGCAGTTATTATGAACTTGTAGTAAGTACAATATTTCCTTATTTTCGAAACTAACCTGTAGAGAGGAACTGTTTTATCAGGCAACCCGGCTATGAGGTCCTGAAAGGTTGGGGAGGCGAAAATGTCTCTAAGCTTTTTAACACCATTGAACCCAGTAGACAATATGCCTAACTCTGTCTTTCGAGTTTCGGTCTCGCCATCTATCAGAATCCCTTCTTTGCAAAAGCTAAAGCTTGGAGCTTTCTTCAACCTGATGCTTCCCTTCTCAACCCTATTGTAGAAGTCATCAGGCACTGATGAGATCAAGCAAGAACTTAGTTCTTGTGGGAAACTATGTTTTGGCACCATACCAAACTTCGCAAGCTCAAGCTTGTGTTTTACATGACTTTCGACGAATTTTGAAAGTGCCCATCTCTGTCAAATTAGTGATAAATAAGATTCCTTGATGAAAAAGAGGAGTAAATTTATGACATGGGAAGTTGTATGAATTAGAAAAAAAAAGGTTACCACAGGAGAAAGCAATGTTGCTAGAAGACTAAGCAGAGGCCCTTCACCAGGCTTGTGAATTGATAGCTCTGAGAAGCGATTAAGGGAGAGATATGCAAAGGGAACTCCCCATGGCTGGTAATCACTAATCAGGGATGTTCCATTGCTCAGTTCTGTATAATGACAGTACGGGGATGATCCATTCCTATGAGCCACAAAAAAAAAAGGTGATTAGACCTTTGGAAATGGAAATGAAATCGAATGATGAAGCTTAGAGTTGATTTAGTTTAGGCTCATGGTGAACATGAAGTTGATTCTGTTAAAAGTCGTTATCTGATAAATTATGGTCCGGTGTTCTTACCTTTTGATGTTGAGCACTCCATCGAAATGTCAAGTGCAAATTTCTGGAGTCCACCAACAGTGACCCACACTGTTGCGGCTGCGTAATCCATAGAGTTTGTAACCTTTCCCTGAAACACTTCAGGACCCTTACTATGCATGAAAACGTAGGGTCATCTTTCTATCAGAGTTAATCCATTAGTGATATAGACTGATGCATACCTCAGTAGAAAGGCTTTTGGCGTCTTGGATTGTTTGTATTATTCCATTTTCCTCCTTTAGAGTCAAACGGTTCATCTGTTTTACCCCCAATTACCCGTGGTTGTTGCACCTCTGATGATGGACCTTCATAGTCGATGATGACCACTTTAGTGTTGAATCTGATGTGGTGTAGCAAATCAAAGTGGCGAGCATACGACTTGAGGTACTCCTACACTTGGTTTTGGTCGGGAAACACTTCTGGGACAGAATCTGTCCACCGAAAATCAGAGAACTGGTTGAATGGTTTGGGATTCGAGAGCTTAGTAATCTCTATTATTTTAGTCCCCGCTCCTCCGAGGCCGCTCTGGGCCCGGACAATAGCCCTTCGATAGAGTGTACTTATACTCTAGAAGCCCGCTGATACCGGCTCTAATTATGGCCACCTTCCTCTCCATTGTTCTTGGTCACCTCATTTGTAGGAATTTACTTGAGACTTCGTGCTCTCCCAGTCCTCTTCCATATATATATATAAATATGGGGGCGGTTCCGGAGACGCATATTTTGACACACAAAATCGGAGCCCCACACTAATAATCGGAGTTGTTCAATTTTTTTATGAAGAAACGTTAAAGTACATATAATTTACGTGGTTCCAAGACGATTTTTTGTTGCCGAAGGTACATTTAAAGAGGAAATTTGGCGACAAAAATTTCGCCGCTAAATAGGTATAATTGGCGACAAAAATATTTCGTCACGGATGTTGTCAAAACAGTGATGAATTTATTTTTTTTGTCGCCAAAGGTACCCATTTGGCGACAAAAATATTTTTCGATATTTTTGTCGCCACTTATTTGTCTCCAATTATACTTTTTCTTGTAGTGAATAAGGCTCAAATATGAGATTCAAAATCTTATGTGTTTGTAACTTAAAAGTGACAAACTTGCAAGATGTCATTCATTGAATCCAAAATATACGCACGAATACCTCAATTTAAAACAAGCATTGCAAATAACTCAAAGATAAAGTGAAATACAAATCTAGTGACAACATTCAATAACCATTGGCGACAAGGTTACCTTGTTTAGAGCAACTGTAAGTAGGCCTATGCAAAATACCCGTGAACCCGCGGGGTCCGACCCGACCCGATCCGAAGGGTCTCGGTCGGTTTCAAACAGGTATATCGGACGGTTACGGGTTGGGTTTTGGTAAAAAATGGGATCTCGGTTCGGGGTTCGGGTTCTTGTCATACAGACCCGTTGGGTCCAACCCACCCGACCATATTACGTATATTATATACGTATACATATATATATGATGTCCTACACCCATTTAATGCTAGTGCAGGTTTCAAAACCCACGCCTACTGTGCCTAAAA
>JAOTQK010065855.1:0-11329 GCA_025642025.1 Rhododendron ferrugineum | reverse complement strand
ACGCGCCAGTAAGCCTAAGCCCACAACTCTTATTCTCAAACCCTCTGGGCTCTGGAAGGACCAGTGCACACCCAGGAAAAACCAAGCACTTTAAAAGCAGCTATAATGTATAGTTTAAAGGCCGAAAAGCCCTACAAATTAACAAAACATCCCATAAACAGTGTGGGGACAAAATAATGGCCTAAAGCCAGGTTACCCGTGCGAGGCCACTCACTGGTCAGAGACAGTCTGGTGCGCGATGGAGTCATTCTGTCGAGCGAGGGTGCGCTCTGGCGCGCGATTGTCGCGCCCTGGCGCACACGGGACTGAACCAGACCATTGCTTGGTTTACATGTTTCTGGGTTTTGGGACAGGTCCAGAATAATCCCAGGGGTACTCCACAGCAATAGAAACTCATATCGAAATACAACTAATAGTTCTAACAAAGGAAAGTAGTAAACTAATTGTTAACATGCATAACAGTGATCTATATGAAAAAAAAAATGCATAAAACAGCAAGACACCAATCCCCACACGGTTCATCGCGCGCAGCAACGGAGTGTCGCGCGCGAGAGTGGGACCGTCACGCGCTGGTTCCTACGATTACGGTTTTTGAAACCTTGCCAGCTTTTGGACCAAGATTGGTATTGATTACCAGCCTTGGCCCTGCCAGCCCCCCTCAGGGATCAGAACAAAGAACAGAACAAAGATAAGCTATACCTTTGGCCTTTGAGGTCTGAAAAGTGTTTGAACTTTGAGTTGAGGTTGTTTGAGGTGAGAGAGTTTGTAAAATAAGTGTATGAGGATGACTTGAGTGAGGGAGTATCAAGTGTTTTAAAGATTGTATGCCCTTTTGAAATTTTATCGCTCTTTCTTTTTTTTGAACACTTAATAATGAAGCATGAGATGGGTATTTATAGGGGAAAGGGAGGTGCAACCAACCAAGCAAAGGTTCGCCTAGGTTGCTAAATGCCCTCCTTTGGAAATATTGGTAGAATGTATGGAGCTGCAAAGAGAGGAGTTCAGTCAGCCCACGAGGCTGGCTTTGGGTTGCATTGGTGGCCAAGTTTCCACCTTTGGAAAAGTTGGTGGGGACTGACCATCGCACGATGGAGTCAATCTGTCGCGCGAGGGTGCGCCCTAGCGCGCGATGGTCAACGGTCAAGCTTTGACTGTTGACCACCACCTGGTAGTTTGACAATTGCGCGAGGGAGTCAATCTGGCGCGCGACGGTTGCACCCTGGCGCGCATCAGTAGGGTTTTTGGATTTTGGAAGGTGGTTTAAGACTAAGTTAGGTTCAAGGGTTTTGCAAACACTCAAAGCTCAAACACGCAACATTCCCGAGGTATTCTTGATCCGTTTCATCATCGGAGAATCAAATACCATAAGTAAACTAATCTGGAAGCCCAGATTGGAGTGTCTACAGGTTAAAAGAACTGTGCAACTAGCACACCACCACGCGATGGAGCCACTCTCACTCGCGCCTGTCATGGGCAGCTCATGATGCTCCTCGTGGGGTTTGGTTGTTAGCTACTTCTTGTTTCATGTGTATTATAGATCACTGTGAAGCATACTTTAAAATTAACTCAATATTTTGCATGTTAAAATTTATAGTATAGCTCAGCATGCTTTCCTGTTCCCTTTGGAATGCCCCTGGGTTGCTTTCTGAGTTTGTTTCAGAGCCCAGGCATGCAAAGCAATTCCTGGAAGTCTAGTCAGGACCATCGCGCGAGACAGTCACTGTGTCGCCCGCTGGTCAGTTGGTTTCCAGTAACGTCCCTTGCATTGGTAGCTTGGCCCTTGGCCTCTGTTTAAATACCCCCACCTGTTTAGGGGCTGTTCATCAATTTATGCCTTCTGCTTGTAATATTCTTTACTTTCAGCACATATAAACTGCTTGGTTTGCCCCCTGGGTGTGCACTGGTCCTTCCAGAGCCTAGAAGGGAATGAAAATCAACCTGTGGTGGAACATCAACTGTCGTGCGTTGGTATGCCTCTGTCGCGCGATGGTCAACTTGCATGTACGTAGATCCATGCATGCAAGTTGGCAGTTGTGTATGCCAAAATTATACCAAAGCACTGTTTTTTATATTCTGGTCAGTGTTGAGTTTTGTTATACTTATTGCTTATCGTTTTTCATTCATCCCTGCTATTTATCACATCCTGCAAACTGTTACAGTTTTAAATTCCCGTTTAAACTGTTTCCTCGCCCTGATTGGCTAAAAATTGATTAATAAAAGAAGAATCGCAAATGTTTTCACAAAATGCCTAAGTAGAGACCGATCTCCGGATTGGGTGAGAGGGGTGCCTTAATACCCTTCCTTTCTCGTAACCTGGCTCACGAACCCAGATATGGTTATGACGGACTGGTTCCTTCACTTTTCAAATCAAATAGCGCGATAGGTGCTTCGAAATACGGTTCCTTGGGTGTCGAACCTTCAAAACCCGAGTGGCGACTCTGTATTCCGAGCGCTTGCGTCCCGTGCTCGCGCTCCCTCGATTTGGGCCGCTTTAGAAAGGAACGGAATCCTTTTTCTAACGGGCATGCTGCCCAAGGTAATGAGTTTAATCCAATGGACTATCTCGTAAATGAAGCGGAATCAGAACCATCAGTCACTTTCCCAAAGGATGTCGATGTCGCTATGATGAATCTATGGGAAAATGAACCAGGGGCTAAAGCAAACTCATGGGTGAATACCGAAATCGTCAACATAAAAGTGGGAAATGAGGAATGTGGACAGTGAACAAAACAGTAATGGAAGCTGAGAAATGGAAGCTCGAGGACTTATGGGATGATTTAGTTGTTGCAGATCTGACCGCCAATCTCCAAGATACCACCATTGGAAGCAAGCGCAAGGCCCTTGCTGATCTATGGGATGAAAAATCAAAGTATCTTAAAATTGTTCATTTGACTAGGAGTTGCAGGATTTGTCAACCCCCTAATCTCCAAGCCGGAGAATCCTCCAACCCTTCAGCTCCACTAGCCAAAGAACCTTCCAACCCTTTCGTTAGCCCGACCAAAAATACTTTCCAACCCTTCGCCCTACCAGCCAAAGAGCCTTGCCGTCTTGATAAAAATCCTGAAGGAATGATTAAGCAGCAACTCGAACAGACCCATGCTAAGATGTCTGCTTCGGATGTACTTGTTCACTCCACCCGCCATCGTGAAGGTCTCATCCAAGCTCTCTCCCACCTAAAAGTTCCTTCCAGCATAACCCCCGATGAGCTCGTAGCACTCATCAAAACCATACCTATCAAACATGCCATAACCTTCACCGATCGAGATTTACCTGCCGAAGGAACAGATCATAACAAGCTGCTATATGTCACCTTGAAATGTCACGGTAAATGGGTTCCGGTAATCCTGGTCGACAATGGCTCAGCAATCAATGTCTGTCCACTCCCTGTTGCCTACTGCTAAGGGTAAAAAAATAAGGACTTCTCTCCATCAGAAGTCAAAGTCCGAGCATATGACAACACCCGCCGTGATGTGGTCGGAACCCTCATGCTCCCTATGATTTGTAGGCCTTACCAAACTGAGGTAGAATTCCATGTGGTAAACATCCCCGCTTCCTTCAATCTGCTGTTAGGAAGACCTTGGCTGCATCAACCGGATATCATGGCTGTGCCTTCCACACTTCATTAGAAGATCCGCCTGGGACTTGAGACTGGGATGCTTACCATTCACAGGGATTCTGGGATCCACACTTCTGTTGAGGACAGTGCCCCGCTCCTTGAAATTCAGCATGGGGAGGAGGACATCGCCCTGGGAGGTTTCTCGTTGGATACTGCCTGAACTGTCTTCTTGGTCAGGATTGATAATGACTTTGTCATTAGTAATGTTGCTATCAAGATAATGAAGAGGATGTCCTACATGCCTGGTTTGGGACTAGGAAAGAATCTGCAAGGGCCCGCGAAATTTGAAGCTCAAGGGACCTTAAACCGCACGACAGGTCTTGGCTATCTACCCTTGGATAACGATAAAGTGAAAAAGGGGGACCGGCTGGAGGATTACTTCGTAAAGGAAAAAGCAAAGCAGTTGTATCAAGGGCAACCAGAACCGTTTTGGGATAGGGAAACCAATACTTTCCTACATGGGTTTGAGATATTTGCCAATGACGTTTGGCCGGAAAGCGAAGAGGAGTTTGAAGCTGAGAATGAACTGAAGAGTCCGGCCGATTGGATTGAAGTCTTCGCCATGGGTAGTCTAGCGATCTTATTTGAAGAGGACAAACCAACGGGTACAACTGTGGAAGCTGAGGTACAAATGCTAGGACAGGAGGCCCCTGGAAATCCAACTTCGCTCATCATGGATGCTGCTGGGGATTATAAAAACTGGACCTTCATACCAAGTGCAACTTGCCATGGATCCAAGTCTGAGTCCGACTCTGAGTCACTTGAGTCCTCTGAGTCTACTGAGTCTGTCGAGTCTGAGTTGGTGCCTCTTGGCACAACTCCTCATGGTCTGTATTTCGAGTTCGAGTCCACTCGTGTGTATGGTGCCTCCACGGCCTTTGCTGATGAAATAAATGAATCTGATTCCGCTTACTTCCCTGATTATGAAATAAATTGTGTCGACCCTAATGATGAAGAGATCGATTTCGAGGGGAACATCCCCAAGGAAATTCGATCCCTAATCGAAAGGGAAGACGAGAGGCATGCTCAGCCTATAAGAGAAGAAGTCGATTCAATAAATTTGAGAGATGAAGGGAATCCCCGGATAACTCAGATCGGTTCCGCGCTATCAGATGATGAGCGTCAAGCTCTCCTAAAATTGCTTAAAGAATTTGAAGATGTTTTCGCATGGTCACATGCTGATATGCCCGGAATTGACCCTGAGATCGTGGAGCACCGGATTCCCCTTAATCCTGATGCAAAACCTGTAAAACAGAAATTAAGGCGCATGAGGCCTGACTGGGTACTTAAGATAAAAGAAGAAGTCACTAAACAAATCAATGCAGGTTTCCTAATCGTAATTGAGTACCCTCAGTGGGTCGCAGACATTGTCCCCATCCGTAAAAAGGATGGAAAATTTAGGGTTTGTGTTGATTTCAGGGACCTAAACAAAGCTAGTCCGAAGGATGACTTTCCACTTCCTCACATCGACATACTAGTAGACAATACCGCCGGACATGCATTACTCTCCTTCATGGATGGGTTCTCAGGCTACAATCAAATACTCATGGCACCCGAAGATCGGGAGAAAACTACATTCGTCACTGAATGGGGGACTTATTGCTATCGAGTCATGCCTTTCGGATTGAAAAATGCTGGGTCTACTTATCAGCGAGTTGCCATAACCTTGCTGCATGACATGATTCACAAAGAGGTAGAGGTGTATGTGGACGACATGATTGTTAAGGCGAAAGAACGAGAAGATCACTTGCCTGCGCTCAGGAAATTCTTCGAGAGAATCAGAAAATACAGAATGCACCTTAACCATGCCAAATGTACGTTCGGAGTCACCACAGGGAAAATGTTAGGATTTATGATTACCACTCGAGGCATTGAGGTTGATCCATAAAAAATCAAGGCTATTTTGGAAATGGAACCGCCGCGGTCCGAAAAGGACGTGAGGAGTTTTCTTGGCAAAGTGCAGTTTATTAGTCGATTAATTGCCAAACTGACTTTGACCTGCGAACCGATATTTCACCTGCTTAAGAAAGGAATACCATTTGTGAGGGATGACATATGCCAAAAGGCTTTTGAAGCCATCAAAGAGTACCTGCAAAATCCCCCAGTATTGACGCCGCCGGCAACAGGAAAACCTTTGATCCTATACCTATCAGTCACCCCGTCTTCCATGAGGTGTATCTTAGCACAGGAGGGAGAAGATGGGGTTGAAAGGGTTGTATATTACCTCAGCAAAAAGATGGTGGGATCCGAAGAACGCTATACTCCACTCGAAAAGACGTGTTGGGCACTTGTTTGGGCTTCCAAGAAGTCGAGACATTACATGCTAGCTTATCCCGTGAGGCTACTCTCTCGAATGGATCCCCTAAAATACCTATTTGAGAAACCAGCTCTTACAGGGAGGATGGCACGATGGCTGCTAATGCTAGCTGAGTTTGAGTTACGGTACATCACCAGGAAGTCCGTCAAAGGGAGAGCTGTTGCTGAATTCCTGGTCGATTGTACAGTTAAGGGAGGAGAAAACGCTGAGTTTGAGTTTCCCGACGAAGACATAATGACCGTAGCTGAGGATGATTGGAAGTTGTATTTTGACGGAGCAGCTAATCAGAAAGGGTTTGGGTTTGGTGTCCTACTAATTTTGCCTGACGGATCGCACATTCCGCTGGCATTCAAGCTCAACTTCGAAGTCACCAACAATCAGGCAGAATACGAGGCCTGTATTTTGGGCATGGAAGCAGCTATCGAGATTGGTATAGAAAAGCTGGAAGTCATGGGAGATTCGAACTTGGTGGTGTCTCAAGCAAACGGTAATTGGAAAGTCAAGGAAGAAAAGTTGAAGCCATATCATCAGGATCTCGAAGATCTTATCCCACACTTCAACAAGGTAACATTTACTCACGTCCCAAGACTCAGAAACCAATTTGCAGATGCTTTGGCAACACTAGCATCCATGGTCGAAATTCCTGTCGGCGTAAAGTTGAGGCCAATCGTGATTGAACAAAGGGATGCCCCGATATACCAACATGTTATGGTCATTGATGAACCCGATGATGGTCACCCTTGGTATTATGACATTTGGAGATTTGTGGAGAGAGGAGAATACCCTGCTGAGGCAAGCAAGAAAGACTGAATCGCTCTCCAGAGGATGGCAGCTCAGTACATCATCTGTGGAGGAAACTTATATTGGAGATCACATTGTGGCATGCACAAGCTATGCATTCATGGTGCAGAAGCAAAGAGGGTAATGGAAGAAATCCACGAGGGTGTGTGCGGTCCTCACATGAACGGCATGATGCTCGCCAAGAATATTTTGAGGCAGGGATATTTTTGGTCCACCATGGAAACGGAATGCGTACAATACGTACGACGGTATCGCAAATGCCAGATTCACGCCAACCTCACGCATGTTCCGCCATCTGAACTACATCAAATGACCTCGCCGTGGCCATTCTCAACATGGGGAATTGATGTTATCGGGAGAATTGTGCGAGCGACATCTAACGGTCATAAATTTATTCTGGTAGCTGTCGACTACTTTACGAAATGGGTAGAAGCTGCTTCCTATGCCATTCTAACAGCAGTCCAGGTCGCGTACTTTATTAAGCAGAATGTAATTTACCGGTATGGAGTCCCTCAGGTGTTTGTGTCTGACAACGGGGTCCGTTTCAAGGGGCGAACCAGGGAAGTCTTGGATAAGTTCCAAATCCAAGTACACAAGTCAACAACTTACCGGCCACAAACCAATGGAGCCATAGAAGCAGCTAACAAAACAATCAAAGCCATTCTGGAAAAGACCATTCAATCTGCCAGGAATTGGCATGAACAGTTGCCGCTAGCTTTGTGGGGGTATCGCACGTCTATACGTACACCAACAGGGGCGACCCCTTACTCCTTGGTCTACGGCATGGAGGCTGTGCTTCCCATTGAGTTAGAGGTTCTGTCCCTTCAGACAATGGTCGAGTGTGAGGTCCAAGAGGCAGAATGGTTAAGTAATCGATTTGAAGAACTCATGTTGTTCGACGAACGCCGATTGAGAGCCCTTTATCATATTCAAAGATATCAGAGGAGGATCGCATGCGCGTTCAACAAGAAAGTAAAACCAAGGGATTTAGCGGAAGGCGACATGGTTTTAAAGGAAATCCGGGCACTAGTCTACGACCCACGCGGGAAGTTTCGACCGAAGTGGGCCGGACCATACATCATCAAGACCATCTTGTCCGGAGGAGCTACACGACTCATTGACTTGGATGGAAACGAGTTCTCAACTTTGGTCAACCTGGATCAACTCAAACGCTACTACCCCTGAGAGAAGCTCGCTGGGCTGAAAACTGCAAGGGCGAGCAGCCCCAAGCAAAAATTAGAGCAAAGGCCTGCTAGGATGAAAACCTGAAAAGGTGTCCTAGGCAAAAGTTAAGGCATGCATGAGCTCGCTAGGCTGAAAACCCTAAAGGGTAGTGCTAGGCAAAAATTAGAGCACAAAAGGAGAGTGTCAAAACTAGAGCGAACCTTACCCTGAACTACGTTATGACCTGATTCCTTTGCCAAAGGGATACGGAGGTAGCCTCGCCCTGAGGCCCGGTCACATTCATTCGAAATAAAAATCCAGGTTGAGAGAATTCAAAACGCTGAATCAAAGAGGGGGAAACCCTCCATAACTCATTTTATTAAAATGACTACTTCTAGTACAAAAGATTGAGCATGACTTTCAGAAATAAAAAAAAATAACGCAACATGATAAAAGCAGGTCCACAGTTTATTCAATGATCAGGGTCGTAGGATCGAGTCAGTTTCTTTGAACTCCAGCTCTCGCGGCGATGTCCTTCCTCAGCCATTTTCGATAGCTCCCGCGAGCCGCCACAGATGGGTAAGGATGCGCATCGGTCACCTCGCGAGTCCTCCAAAATCGCTGATAGTTGCAAAGGACAGAGTGACGGAAAAGGGGGAGGACGACATCAACCAGAACCTCCGTAGGAGCTTCTTGCCTCAAACCAAGCTGACGTTGAATCCGATAGGGAATGTAGAAGGTGAAGGCCTCCAAACCGGGAAGGACAACCCACTGCGGCCCCATGAAGTGCACTGTCATAGGCGGAAGGTCTAGCCACGAACATCTCCAAGAAATGGTCTCCGCTCGGCGACGCTTGAAGAAGTCGACCCACTTGGAAACTCGTCTGTCTGGAAACTCGAAGTGCCGCTGAGATAGTAGCCTAGCCTCATATGCCCAATTGCTAGGAGAGGTGGTCAACACACTCACCTTATCGCAAAGCCAAATGTGCAAAGAGAGAGAAAAACAAGTGAGAAACTACCGAAAGCGAAGCTGAGTGTTGAGGTAAAACGAGAACGTGAGAAAAGCCCGAAAAAGGAGAGCTGAGTGAGAAGCCAACTTGTAGGAGGAGAGGACTGCCCCCGAAAGTCCCAGTCTCTCCAAAGTGCACTTGTCCAAACCCATCAATGTCTCAGCCAACACCATCGGAATCACGTCCTTTCGAGCCTCGATCTGTACGGCAATGCTGACAAATGCCAAGCTAGCATGACCAGCAGAGGGAACCAAAAGGTAGGTTGCAAGCAAGCACATGCAAAGGGCAGTCATGCGACGAGTCTGGTAAGTCATGTCTGCAAGATCACCAAGAGGACAGAACATCTCAATGAGTCCCATCACGTTGAGATGACCATCATTGACCAAGTAACGGGCAACCCCGCCACTCAATCCAAGGACTACAGCCAAAACCTTGAAGACGTTTTCACGAACAAGAGGAATGATGATCTCTCCCGAGCCGAAGCCGCCAAGATATACGCGAAATTCCTCCACGGTGGGACAGAGCTCTTGTTCGCCGAAATGAAACACATGGACCTTCGGGTCCCAAAAGCTTGCAGCCGCCCTCAACAGCTCGGGACGGGGACAGATGTTGCGGAGGAACCTCATGGAATAAAGACCATGAGCCCGAAAGTTGAGCCAATCAACACCTTCCATTGAAACCAACCATGGGCGGAGAGAACTGGTAAGAGAAAGCGCCATTGAAGGGAAGGAAGAGCACTAGAAATTAAGAAAGGAGAGAAGAATTTGAAGTTGAAGGCCTGAATTAATAGGAAAGAATGGGGTAGACAATTTCGACTTTCAAAGAGCCTTGGGCTTCCAAAAGTGCAAGTTTTCCATGAGTTTTGCATGGGAAAAAGCTTGGTCATACCCTAAAAACACAATGCAGACATACATTGGCTCATAAATGCCATTGTATAGGTCAAACTTCAATTATCGTGCAAACAGCCTTGGGAAGCAGCAAACTATAGTGTAACGCCCCCAATTTTTGGGTACGTTAAATAAACATTTTACTAAAATAAACTATGTAGAGTCAGGCTCATTATTACAACATGATTCCTACGAGAGTACTTTTACTACACAAAGGGTGGGAAATCTAAAGTTTACTACTGCTCCGCCTCTTCCTCCATCCTAGCAAGCTCCTCGGCTCCAAAAGCCTCCAAAGTGTATTGTTCACCCTGTTCATCTATCAACTCTAACACATTATACCAGCGTCGCCCCCAGTATAATATGTCAGGGTTACCAAAAGGTAACACCATGAGCTACAGGAGCTCAATAGAATAAACCATACCCACTAACCCTTAACTTACAAACAATAGATCATATATGTAAAGATTTTCAAATAGTACATGCATCTTTTAGCAAAACAATCAACAAGTACACATCCACATTCACTATTCATCTAACGTCGGTGTCCGTGATTTCTGAGTTTCTCCTACGTGACTCGTCGTAGACCGTGTCACCAATTTCCACTTTCATAAACCAGATTAACACTTCCAAAATCGTGTCCAACACACCCAACCTCGGTTCCGTCGTTCTGGTCTCCCGAGTATCCTCACAATGGTTCCGCCGCACCGGGTTCCCATTGGCACACAAAACTTTGCATTGGCTCCTCTCTGCGGATAACCAAGCCACACACCCAACCTCGGTTCCGCCGTTCCGGTCTCCCGAGTATCCTCACAATGGTTCTAACGCATCGGGTTCCCATTGGCACACACACACACCGTACTCACACAATGGCTACCACGTCCGGCCATTATGTAGTTTCAAAAATATTTTACCATTTCAAACACTTCCTTTCATTAGCCACACCCTCGGTGTCATGTTTCTACCTTCTCGGTTTCCGTGTCTCATTTTCATGCATAGACTCTGCCGTAGGACTTTTCACGTAATCATTCATCATTCATAGAAATCTTGAAACTAAACTAGCAAGATCATTCAACTCTAGATTGCTTAACATGCTCAAATCACCACTTAAAAGTATAACGCCACATGTACGGACGCCTTTGGAGTGATAATCACTTATGCTTTCTTAAACAACCACAAGTAATGCAAGTAATCATGTACACAAGCTTTATAAAAGTTCAAAATACGAATACTTCCATTCAAGCGATAATCCCTTATCTTTCAAAATCCATACTTTCTTTCTTTGCGGAAAATTCAAACAACATATGTTTATGCTCGTATAACCTTTGGCAAAATAAGTATACTAGCTATCTTTCTTCACGTTTATCAAACAATATACATTTCTGTTTCTACTTAGGGTAGGGATAAGGTTAATCTACAGTACTTCTTGGCGGTAGGTCGGTCTTGTGAATTGGTCTTCGATTTTGTGAATCGGCGGCGTAACGGCTCCGAATTGCTTCGAAAGGAAGAGAGATGGATGTTCTCTTCCTAGAAACAAC
>JAOTQK010065824.1:0-11331 GCA_025642025.1 Rhododendron ferrugineum | reverse complement strand
TGGACGGATGGATCGTCGTTGATTTGAAATTGGACGGATGGATCGTCGTTGATTTGAAATTGGACGGATAGATCGTCTTTGATTTGAAATTGGATGGGTGGATCGTCGTTTGATTTGCCCTCTGCTTGGGGAATAGTCGAACATAGGTACCACGTACAAATCAGGGCCATATGGGCTATTGTTGAAAACGGGCTTTGATGCTGAAGTAGTTTGGGCCTCTGGCCCAGGTATAACTGGCATGCGCCAACCACGACTGGCGTACGCCTGACGTTTTGCCAGGCCTGGGTTTTATTCGGCCCAGACCCGGCCCAGTTGCTCCCCGTGCCTTGTATACTTCAGTAAATGGCACGAAACCACCATACTTATGTTTTCTTTTGAACTTCCAAACTCTCTCAACCTCTCTCAAATCTCCAATCCTTAACCCCCCCTCATCTTCTTCCAAAACCACAAACCCTTATTCTTCCATGGCGGAATCTGGCAGCAGCAGCGGTGGTAAGGGCGGCGGTGATGTTGGGGGAGATGATCGGCCGAGGGTGGAAGGGGCTGAGGCTGAGAGGCCACGAATCGACGATCAGATAGCAGACGAAGCTCAGACAGGCACTGGTGCAGAGGTTCCAGGGGTTGACGGGGGTGGCGATGGCCATGCAGCGGTGGCGGGTGACGGCGGTGAGCAGCGTGCGCCAGTAGATCTGGGGCGCACGCTAGTATATCTTGGCACAGAGGGCCCACAGGTGAGTCGGTTGGATCCCTGCAGTGGCGTGGAGGCCTTTATCGTGACTGGCCTGGGTTTGGGCGGAGCCAGTGGTAGTGGCAGTGGCAGTGGTGATAGAGAGGGCCGAACGGAGGCAACTCCGAGGGATCTGGCGGGCGGTAAAGATCCTGTGGTTGAGGAGGAGGAGGAGGACGCGCCGAGGCTGGACCACGCGGAGCGGGTTGAGTTCACACCGCCCGCAGCGGCGTCGAGTACCATGAGCCGATCATGAGCCGCGACTTATTGGAGTTTGTGGGGGAGGCCGCGCTTGCTCGGCTCATGCGGGACAATCCCGCAGCAGTAGCGGCAGTTTGCGAGGCCCGCGAGGAGAGGCGTCAGCAGATAGCCCGGTCCGACGAGGTGGAGAGGTTGAGATGAGAGGCCGAGGCGGCGTCGAGGGCCCATGAGGAGTTGGTGCGAGAGGTCGAGGAGGCCGAGAGGGTTCAGGAGGAGGGACCCGGGGCGTACGAGGTTGCAGTGGACCTAGCAGAGACCAGGCGGAAGGCCGGCCGTAGTCCGTTTGTAGCGGGGGCGTTTGTTCCTCCAGAGTCGCAAGTGTTTGTGCCGTCTGGGGCTGAGAGCTTTGTCCCTCGTCAGGGGGACTACGACGAGGAGCTCGTGCTTAGGGACCCCGAGGTGCACTTGTCCAGGTCTTGGACTCAGGTATACCTTCAAACATGCTTCAGTTTCCATTTTGCTGTTGTTTATACTTTGTAACTCTGCAATGCATGTGACTTAGACTTTGAAATCGACTGTTCGACTGATAGAAATGCCTGACTTGACTTGATTCGACTGTAGACTACTTAGACTTTGCTGTGGAATGCCACGACTGGTAATCGTACCCTCATAACCTTGAAATCGACTAGATAGGATGCACCGATGGCTCGAATCAACTGAATAGGCTGCGTTGATAGCTTGGAATCGACTGAAAACTTGCAATCGACTAATAGAATACCCTTGTTTGCCCTTGAAACAATAATCGACTGAGTAGGATACCTGATAGCTGGATCGACTCGGTAGAATGCCTTTGAAATGATTGAAATAGACTGATAGAATACCCTAATGCCGCTGCTGATGTATTTGATTGCTTTGCAGGTTGAGTGGGACCCCTGGAGGGTTGAGGGGAGACCCGATCCTGAGTACCTGCTGAGGAGCAGAGTGGTGACTGCGAACCGAGTGCTACTGGAGTCGGCCTTTGGGTGGCAGTGGTACTTGGGCGATCGAGTGACACTGCAGTCGCTTGGTTCGTCCGAGTTTGTCGTCCCTGGGCCACTTCTGCCTCGTGATTCGCACACGGGGCGGTACACGCTGGGGCAGCTACGGCGGTTCACCGTTCCTGTTGGCGTCCTTCCCTTTTTGAGACCTAGGCGAGACTACGCCGTCTACCAGAGGGGTTACCTGGCGGGGCCGCTTGGAGTGCTAGAGCACAGGGCAGTGCAGACAGAGGTCTCGGCTGCTGGTGAGGAGAGGCAGGGGCGGCGGAGTAGGTCAGGCCGTTCTCGGGAGAGGAGTGGACACGCAGCGGCGACCGGGCTTCTTCGGCTTTCGTGGACACTGTCAGTACGGGACCCTCGGGGGGAGGTTGCGGAGGTCCGCTTTGAGCCAGCCAGGACAGAGCCAGCAGAGGTTACGGGGCCGGTATGATGTTCTTTCTGCCTTTGTATGTTTCCTTTCCTTTATACCATATCTGAAACATATTTGAACTGTACTCTGATTTTGGTTCTCGACATAAGTGCAGGTGCCGATGGAATGGGTGAAGGAGGCCACTCGCTTGATGCTCGCCATGGAGAAGGAATTCCACAAGATAGCGAGTGGTACGCCCCTGCAGTTGCACTACCCGCCAGTGACTCCTGTTCCAGTTGCACAGCCTCAGGTATAATCCTTGTCTTGCTTTGAATTCGATACTTAGATTAGCCTTGGCATGTCTGTTACGATGCATGTTGGATGTACCTGCTCTTGATCCCTTTTTCAACATCTGATATATACACAATATGCAATGCACTATGTACTGAAATGTTTGAATTGATTTGACAATGCAGGGACGCGCTAAGGCGGCTTCTAGGCGGAAGTCAGTGAGACCTATTCCCCCGAAAGGCAAGGGAAAGGCTCCTGCTCTAGCTCAGCGATAGGCAAGTGTCACACGGCCTGAGGCTAGAGGAGTTGTGATCGGCCGAGCTAGCGAGCCGACACAGTCCCAGAGGGAGCTGAGGAAGAGGCAAGCGGAGAAGAAGCTGCCCGAGGGGCCGAGCCAGAAGAAGAGGAGGCAGGAGGAGGCAGCAGAGGAGGAGGGGACAGAGGAGGAGTCCACCTCGCTCAGCAGCGGCTCAGACTCGTCGAGCGACCCACGGTTCAGGTATACCCCCGCGGAGCTGGCCGCTGCGGGCGAGAGTGACGACAAGGACGAGGACGACGATCCTGAGGACTTCACTGACTGAGGGCTACCGCTGAGCCTCAGATACTTTATCGTCTTTTGACTTTTGACACTTGATACATTGATACTTTGTTGCGCGGCCTGCGTGCCATTTTGATTTCACGGGCGCCTGTGCCCAGTACATGATTCTGGTTGTTTTGCTCGGGCCGTTGAGCCATCACACACATTTCCACAATTTTGCTTGACAGAGATTCGCTTTCCGATTGTATATATAGCTGCATTCACCGCTTATTAACTTCTGCTTTGATGGTATTGACAATAGAAGTGAATAAAACGATCGCTAATATCTGACATGCATTGACAACTGCTCTAAATCGACCAACAAAGGCTAGGACACGCACAGGACCGACCTAGCTCGAAGGAAAAGGTAGAAATGCTTTAGGATACGGCCCGTATCCTACTAGGATACGCGACACATGGCATTGACCGGCCAAAACTCAAAATCTTCTTTGACAGGCAAAACTGGCACTTTTAAAAGGTCAAATAGACATGAAATGACTCACACGAATCAACGGAATCGGAAAACGAGACTCGAGACGAGAAGTATATACCAAAAAACAGTAAAAATGCCTCAAAAAAGGACATAATACGCCAAAATGACTCGATTTAAGTTCCGGACTGAAACCGACACCCCCGTATAGCCACATAAGGTCCACGTGATGTGTACGGCTTGACAAAACTTGGCAAGAGCCCTTGGTACGGATTTCGAGCCTCCGTACCCTAACCTTGAGGAGGATACGGGCCGCCGGAGGTCCGAATTCTTCGTTAAACGCGACGTTTCGAATCTGAAGCTTCCCCACAGTCCCAAATATCATTTATGACTTGTACAAATCGACAAACTTGCAAAACAGGCTCTGGAATTGAAAACGGCCCATCGATGGCAGTGGCTGCTGGTGAAGGTACCTGGTGCAGACCTGACTGGCGTGCGCCAGTAGATTTGTTCCGCACGCTGGTAATGAAGAACATGCGCACGCCAGTTGTCTACAGGCGCACGCCAGTAGAACGTGCTACAGACCCACTTGTCTGACCAACTGTCCTTTTTCTGGGTACTCCTTGTCTCCACTCATACACGGTTTGAACGCGGTTTCTGCAGTCTTCAGGGGTCAGAGTACTCATTGTAAGGATGTCTTGGAAGCTAGCCATTGTTTGGCATATGGCATGGGAAAGAAGGGATGCCTCTGGCCTATAAAACGGAGGATGATGCATGCTGCAACATTACTCCACTCCACTGTATCCCCTATATTCAGCATATCCTCACATTTTCCAGATGGAGAACCCCATTCCCACTTTGATCAGGCCTTGGTTGGTACAATTCATAAGTGTTGACTGGCTCAACTTCCAGTACCACAGTCTTGCTTCGTTTCGGTATCTTCGACACGTGCTCATTCGTCCGGCACTCTTGAGAGCTGCTCACAGGTTCTGGGACCCTGACGTTCATGTCTTCCGCTTCGGTGACCAGGAGATGTGTCCTACTGTCGAGGAGTTCCAGGAATACGCCAAGACCTTTGCGTCTCCAACAGTCGTAGTCCCTCCCTATCAAGAGAGCATGCCCAGGCTGCTGGCTACTGCTCTTGACGTTCCTCGGGGCCTGGCCAACTCCATACTGGAGGGCGGCCAAATCCACATCATGCGCCTGATAGAGCGGTACAGTCCTGACGGCGACCTGGAGGATCAGGCCTGGTAGGCTCGGCGCCGATTTGCCCTGGTAATCTGTTTGTTGGCTGCTTATTTGCTCGTTCCTGTTGACGGACGAGTCAGTCCCCTGCTTGTGAGTGTTGCTGCTCAGATGGGGGCTCGGCACAATGTGATCCCTTTGGTCTTGGCGGAAACGCTCTTGGGTTTGGATTTGCTCATTGCCGGCGACACCAACGTTTTCAGCGGAAGTCCGCTTCTGCTTTAGGTAAACTCACTCAGCTCACCTTTTTCTGGCTTTTCGCACTTTCTCGTTTTACCTCGACGCTCGGCTTAGGCGGATTCCTAGTACCTTACTTGTTTTTCCGCTCAAGTTTTATTTGGCTTCTTACTTGTCTTTTCGCTCACGCAGCTATGGCTATGCGACAAGCTGAACTTGCTACACCCGCCGGTGCCTGGCTGGAATCAATTTCCCCGAAGGATCCACCAGAGGGAGATGAGATATCCCGAGATGGATATTGAAGAGTGGTATGCATTCATGCAGCACGTGCAGCCCACTGAGATGGTCTGGAGATGCCCTTAGCTGGATCTCCCCGATATGTCGACACATTCTGATGGTTTCGACAGGATGGTGATTGCGGGACTGACTCGCTTCACCTTCTACATTCCTGGCCGCATCCTCCGCCAGCTCGGGATCCCTCAGGAAAACAATCGGATCACCGTTGGGGATTTCTGCGTTCCCAACTTCAATGCTCAGACGCTCAACGGATACAAAAGGCGTTGGGGCTTTCGGGGAACCCACGCAGAAGTCCCAGGCTTTGAGACAAGGCTAAGAAACAGTTATCGACACTGGCTAAGAGCAGATATTGAAGCAAGAGAAAACGTCGGCTGACTCCAGACTACCTTGCTGTACTTAGAATAAACTGTGAGCCGTTAGGCTTCTCAAGCATTTGTTCTGTTTTTGTGCTTCACTATTTTTAAGGTTTCATGCTCAGCCCTTGTATTAGAAATTGGAATTATATGATAAAGTTGAAAGACAGAAGGGCTTCCTCCTTTTGATTCCCCGTTGAAACTTTGACTAGTCTCTCGACGCCTCTTGGCCTTTGCTGTGCTCCTCAAACAGGTGTCGAACCCTGGATCGAGTTGATAGAATGTGACCGGGTCTCAAGGTGAGACTGCCTACGTATCCCAAGTCAGGGAATCAGGTCAGAACGTAGTTCAGGCCAAGGTTCACTCGTGTATTTTACCTCTCCTTTTTCACGCTCTAACTTTTGCCTAGCGCCATCCTTCACAGGTTGTTGGCCTAGCGAGCTTTTGATTTTGCCTATTTATTTTTTCCTAGACCGCCTCCTTAGGTTTTCGGTCTAGCAGGCTGCTCTAACTTTTGCTTGGAACCGCCCACCCTTGTGGTTTTCGGCCCAACGAGCATCTCTCAGGGATAGAAGCGTTTGAGTTGATCCAGGTTGACTAGAGTGCTGAATTCATTGCCGTCGAGATCGATAAGCTTAGCAGCTCCTCCAAACAGGATGGTCTTGATAATGTACGAGCCGGATCGTTTTGGACGAAACTTCCCGTGAGCGTCGAACACTGGAGCTCGGATTTCCTTTGTAACCATGTCCCCCTCGACTAGTCCCCTGGACTTCACTTTCTTGTCAAAAGCCCGAGCAATTCGACGTTGGTAACTTTGAACATGATACAAAGCACGGAGCCTTCTCTCATCAAACAGCATCAGCTCGACAAACCTCCCACTCAGCCATTCAGATTCCTCGAGTCCACTTTCAGCCATGATCCTCAGCGACGGAACTTCCAGCTCGATGGGAAGCACTGCTTCCATTCCATAGACCAGGGAGAACGGAGTTGCTCCGGTTGAAGTGCGGATCGACGTTCTGTACCCCCAGAGGGCCAGAGGCAGTTGCTCGTGCCAGTCCCTTACAGACTCAGCAGTTTTCTTGATGATGACTTCGATGTTCTTGTTGGCGGCCTCGACCGCTCCATTTGTCTGTGGACAATAAGTCGTGGAGCGATGAATCTCGATGCCAAATTCCTCGAACAGATCCAAGACTCTACCCTTGAAGTGACTCCATTATCCGATAAGAAAGCCAGCGGGACGCCGTACCGGTAGATGATGTTCTTTCTAATGAACTGAGCGACCTGAACCGTTGTCAGAGTCTTGTAAGATTCGGCCTTGACCCATTTAGTGAAGTAGTCTATCGCCACCAGTATAAACTTGTGACCGTTTGAAGCAGAGGGTGTGATCATGCCAATTACATCAATGCCCCACACGGAGAAGGGCCACGGCGAAGTCATGTCGTACAGCTTAGAAGGTGGAACATGTTGCAGATTGGCATGGATTTGACACTTGAAGCAGCGCCGCACGTAGTCGATGCACTGAGACTCCATGGTTGACCAGTAGTAACCCTGCCTGAGGATTTTCCGCGCAAGCATAACTCCACTCATATGAGGACCGCAGACTCCTTCGTGAATCTCTTCCATTATCCTTGTTGCTTCGGCCCCGTTGACACACAGCTTGTGCATTCCACAGTGAGACCTTCGATACAGCTTCCCTCCACAAATGATGTACTGAGCAGCCAACCTTTGCAAAGCGACTCGATCCTTTCTTGAGGCATCCGGTGGAAACTCCCCCCGTTCGACAAAGTTCCAAATGTCATGGTACCATGGTAGGCCATCATTGACATCATCAATGGCGTTGACGTACTCGTAAGTGGGCAAGTCCCTCTGTTCAATCACGATCGGTCGTAGCTTAACTCCTACTGGAAGTTCGATCATTGAAGCCAAAGTCGCCAAAGCATCGGCGAACTGATTTTTCAAGCGTGGGATATGGGTGAAGGTCACCTTATTGAAGCGAGGAATCAGTTCTTCCAAATCTTGGTGATAAGGCTTCAGCTTTTCCTCACGAACCTTCCAATCTCCATTGGCCTGAGAGACTACCAGGTTTGAGTCCCCGATTACTTCGAGCTTCTCGACTCCAAGTGCGATAGCAGCTTCCATCCCGACGATGCAGGCCTCATACTAAGCTTGATTGTTGGTAACATCGAAGTTTAGCTTGAAAGCGAGCGGAATATGAGCACCGGCAGGTGTAATCAACAACATCCCGATTCCAAAACCCTTTTGGTTAACAGCCCCATCAAAGTAGAGCGTCCAAACTTCCTCGACCATGGTCAACACCTCTTCATCCGGGAAAGTGAAGTCCACATCCTCCGGTCCATCAATCGGGTGATCAGCTAAAAACTCAGCCACGGCTCGCCCTTTCACAGATTTCCTTATGACATATTGGAGATCGAACTCAGCCAGCAGAAGCAACCAACGTGCTAGCTTATGGGTGAGCGCCGACTTCTCGAACAGATACTTGATAGGATCCATCCAAGAAATCAGCTTCACCGAATAGGCTAGCATGTAGTGTCTAAGCTTTTTGGAAGCCCAAACTAGTGCCCAACACATCTTTTCCAAAGGGGTGTAACGCTCCTCGCACCCCACCATCTTCTTGCTTAGGTAGTAAATGGCCTTCTCGACTCCGTTATCTCCCTCTTGCGCCAACAGACATCCCATAGCAGTCGGAGTGACAGACAAGTACAGAATCAGCGGTCGACCTGGCGTTGGCGGCATCAGCACTGGTGGATTCCGCAAGTATGTTTGAATAGCCTTGAAAGCGTCTTGACATTTACTCGTCCATTCGAATGGGACTCCTTTCTTGAGCAAACGGAACATCGGCTCACAGGTCAGAGTCAACTTAGCGATGAACCTGCTGATGAACTGCACCTTCCCCAAAAAGCTTCGTACTCCCTTTTCGGACTGCGGAGGCTCCATTTCGAGGATTGCCTTGATTTTGGACGGATCAACTTCGATCCCTCTTGCAGTGATTAGGAACCCCAACATCTTGCCTGCCGTGACCCCAAACGTACACTTCTGCGGATTTAGGCGCACATTGAACTTTCGGAGCCGCTCGAGAAACTGCCTAAGTGCTGGGATGAAGTCTTCTTTCTCTTTAGCCTTGACGATCATGTCATCCACATAAATCTCGACTATCTTGTGGATCATGTCATGGAACAGGGTTGTCTGTGCTCGCTGGAAGGTGCAACCCACATTTTTGAGCCCAAATGGCATCATTACATAGCAATAGGTACCCCATTCTGTGACAAAGGTTGTTTTCTCCTGATCCTCAGGCGCCACAAAGATCTGGTTGTATCCGGAGAATCCGTCAACAAATGAGAGCAAAGCATGCCCCGCCGTGTTGTCCACAAGCACGTCGATGTGAGGCAAGGGAAAACTATCTTTGGGGCTTGCTTTGTTCAAGTCCCTGAAATCGACGCAGACTCGGATCCTTCCATCTTTCTTAGGAACCGGCACAATGTTAGCCACCCATTTCGGATACTCAGCGACCCTTAGGAAACCGGCATCGATTTGCTTAGTGACCTCCTCCTTGATCTTTTGCACCTAGTCCGGTCTCATTCGGCGAAGCTTCTGCTTGACGGGCACGGCCTCTGGTGCTAACGGAATCCGATGCTGCACAATCTCGGGATCGATACCGGGCATGTCCTTGTGCGACCATGCGAAAACCTCGAAGTATTCTTTGAGCAACTCGACCAGTGCGGTGCGCTCCTCGGGGGACAAGGTTGAACCAATTTGCATCATTCGGGGGTCATCCTCGTCTTTCAAATTTACAGAAATTACTTCTTCTTTTAGAGGCTGAGCATGCCTTTCGTCTTCCCTTTCGATGAGGGAACGCAACTCAGCTGAGATGTTCCCATTGAAGTTTGTTCCTTCATCGTCGGGGTCGACACAGTTTATATACAAGTCAGCAAAGTAATCGGAAGCAGGGTCATGCATTTCATAAAGCCCAGAAGGGCTGCCAAGTACAGACGACTCGAACTCAAAGTAAAAGCTATGACGTGGAGGGCCAAGAGGCACAAGCTCCGACTCTGAGCTAGACTTAGACTCGACAGACTCTGTGTCCGACTCAGATACATCGTCAATGCATGTCATACGCGGAGTAAAAATGCAATTATTTATACTACCCTTAGCTTCGACGATGAGGGAGGTTGGATCCTCGAGGATGTCCGGAGAGTCGGGCCCAAGCATCAGGACTTCAGCCTCTTCATCCTTGCCAACCAAGCCTACTTGAGAGAACAACATCTCCAAGCTTCCTTGCTCGAAAGTCTTCAACCAGTCGACTTTCTGTCTGATCCCAGCCAGCTGCTTCTTGAACTCTGCTTTGGTGAGCTCCTCCTTGGCTATTTCTTCTTCACTATCAGACCAGGTGTCTGCAGAAAAAACCTCGAATCCAGGCAGCCAGGTGCGCGTCTCCGGATCCCAAAACGGTTCGACCTGCCCCAGATAAGCAGAGCTACCTCCTTCCCGTACAAAGTAGCTATCGGGGTTACCATAAAGGGTTTGAGGTTTTCCCGCGTCTTTCCGCAGCTTGGCTTTCTTGGCTGAGGGAGAGTACCCTAGGCCAAAATTGCCCTCGGTAAAGGGAAATACGGGAAACTCGGGGATCCCCTGTTGGTTTATCCCAAGTCCAAGACCAGGCATGTAGCCCATCCTTCTCATGATGTCGATAGCGGCAGAACTGACAATGAAGTCATCATCCACGACGATGCTGAGCACTGAACCGGATGTATTGAATGAGAAACCCCCAAAGTCGGTGTCCTCTTCCCCATGCATGATTCCCAACACGGGCGTCCCATCATCTTGAAGCGGGCGGATCCCAGAGTCTTCGCAAATGGTTAGAGTTCCAGACGGAAGCCCTAACATGACCTTCTGGTGCAATGTAGATGGTACTGCCATGATGTCGGCCCTATGGAGCCACGACCTTCCCAACAGTAGATTGAAAGTAGCGGGGATATCGACCACGTGGAATTCCACATCCATCTCAAAGTCCTCAGCATCGAGCTTGAGCATCAGAGTTCCTTCCACCACGCGTCGCGTGCTGTCATATGCTTTGACTGCCAGGTTAGACGGCGCAAGGTCATTCTTGGTGAGACCAAGGCGGTACGCAACCCTTAGGGGGCAGACGTTGATCGCAGATCCGTTATCGATCAGCACGGTAGGCACCCAATGTCCCCTACACTTAACAGTGATGTGCAGTGGGCGGTTATGAGCAGTTCCTTCCACGGGTAGATCCCTTTCGGTGAATGTTACAGAGTGCTTTGAGAGTAGAGGGAGAATGAGTGCGATCATGGCCTCGGGAGTGATGTCCGTTGGTACTTTGAGTCGAGCCAGCGCTGCAGACAGCTTCTCTCGATGCTCCTTTGACGATGCGATCAGACCCCAAATAGATACGGCGGCAGGAACCCTCTCTAGCTGCTTTTGAATGAAATCCTCCTCGGGAGCTCCACCTGGGACAATTGGAGTGTTCCTTTGGACGACGGGATTGGCCGGCCTCGGATTTGGAGGATTGGACGAGCTTCCAGCCTGTAGGTTGTAAGTGCAGAAAAACTAACTTAGCAATAAACACCACAAGAGTACAACGGCTATCTCGTGTCTGTCGCCGGAACCC
>JAOTQK010065818.1:0-11332 GCA_025642025.1 Rhododendron ferrugineum | reverse complement strand
GACTTACAGGCGTATTTCAAGCCAGTGGATTTTTCAGTGCATAGATAAGTTATTCCGAACTGGCCCCTCCCGAGTTCTTTGTCAAGATCGTATATTTGGGTTATGTCAACGTATGGTCTGCGTAGAATGAGCCCGATTTGGGAAGATGATGAGGAGGAGGAGGGGGCTTGTTTTGGTGGGTCCGGTTTGGGTTCAGGTGGTTCTTGGGAGGTTATGGGTATGGGATGGGGAGAGTCTTGTGAGGAGGAGGAGTAGATTGTGATTTCTTGGGAGGTTGGCTTTGAGCCCCAGCAGCAGAATGCTCCTAGGCTTGCACAGAGTCCCATATGGAGAGAGAGAGAGAGAGAGAGAGAGAGAGAGAGAGAGAGAGAGAGAGATTTGGGATTGTTTCAAATTTAAGACTACTTATGGGTGGATTTGGGGGTGTGAACTTTTTTTTATAAGGTTTTTTTTTCCCCTTGGTGCTTTGCTTTACCTATGGTTTGTGTTGGGCATCGTTTCTTTCTGCACTTTTTTCTTACATACGCTGCGCCAGAGAGAGGGAGAGAGAATGTGCGAAGGGGACGGGGGTGGGTTTCGTCACTTTGATTGGAAAGCAATAATGCTCTATGAGCAGAGAAAAATGGCATGAAATCCATCCGGAATCCCACGTGGAAGGAGGGACCCACTCTCCACAGCCCAGTCAGCTTCGACCAAACCCAGTTCAAAATTTCAAAATTCAAAACCACAATTTACACTCTCTCTCCTCTCTTCTTCTGAAATCAAAACACGTCCCCCTCCTCTCTTCTCTCAAAATGACTGGTCCTCCTCCTTCATCTCCCGATCGAACTACCAACGACCGACACACCACCACAGACGGGCGCTCCTCTTTTCTTCGCAAACACGTACTCTCTTATCCCTTCAAACACAATCCCTCCTCCCTCTTCCCTCAAACTCCGATCGGACCACCACCACCAACGGCTGCTGCACCACCGACGGCCGTCGCGTGATACCAGCGCCACCCCCCACCCCCGTTGATCTCTATCCAGGTATTTGACTAATTTCATGAAATACATACTCTAATTTGACTGGCTTCATAAAATTAGAGTTTTTATGATATTATCGCTTTGGTCATGAAATTAGGGCTTTTTTATTTTATTTTATGAAATTAGGCTATCAATTTGGTCAGATTTACTATTGCTCATCATATTTCATAATCCAACTAGGGAATGTGGGTGGAGAAACGATGATTGAAAGCCCTAAATGTGCTGTTGTGGATGTGTATTCTTGTGACAATGGGAAAGTGTGGCCAACTAATTCCCACTGGTCTAGTGGATAGGGTAAAGTAATTTGCAGCAAGCTTGCAAAACATAGGTAGCCTTAGTCTCTCAAGTCCTCATTTGTACCCTTCTGAGACTTGACAAAAGTTGTGTTAGGAAATGAAGCTCTTTAGTTTTACCCCATAATTGTATGGTGGTAAAAGATCTGTTATGTTCAATTCTGCAATATTTCCTGTCCAGAATAGAGCAATGAATGTAGGCAGTGTTTTTGTAATGGTTATACGGTAACAAGGGCTTTTTTTTTTTCCTTGTGCAAATAATCAAAGATGATGCAAAGAATTTGTTTGTTTGAATCAGAAAAGCTTGATTAACTAAGAAATGCAGCTGTCACCAATCTAGAAATGTTCTTCCTTGTTGTCTCATCTTTTTGGGTGCAAATTCAGCCACAATCCTCAAATATATTGCTGCTAATATGTAACTTTAAGTGCATGTGCAGTTTGTTTTAACTTTAAGTGCATAGTCCACAGAGTTGTGGTGTGCTTATTACACTACAACATATATGACCTTTAATAGCATAATACAACAGCATTCTTTTACTAATGCTCTAAAAGAGAAGCAATAATAGCGTTTACAACAAAGGAAATACACGGAAGGCAAAATACAGCATTTCATTAAACCATCTATAGTGTTCAGGCAAAGTACAACGTTTCATTAAACCATCTATAGTGTTCAGCCAAAATAAGAGGGGGCACACCCTTTCAAACTTTTCACTTCACACGGGCGCCAAAATCCAGATCTCCCAAACTCACTCTACGAACTCGACCGAGATATCTCAAGCCCTGCGAGCTGGTGTTGGCTGCTATTCTAGGGCTTTAATCATGAGTTGCAGGTTAGTTACTTAGTTCCTTGTTCTTTTGTTCTCTTAATTTCTGATGATTAACGTCTGTTTTCGTACCAATCGCTCGACTTTGTCGTATTTCTGCCCTCTCGTTCTGTAGTTGGAGAAGAATCAAAGATATATTTAGACCTTTTCCACCGGTTGAAGCAAAGAGGTCGTTGTTTGGAGAGTTTCACCAGGTTTGATTTGATTTTTTCCTTAATTCTTTCCCAAATACAATGGTAGGGTTTTAATCGAAGACCATTAGAATTTATAATCAGTTCAGCATTTACACAGATTTTGCACTTGTAGGATTTGGATTTACATTCGTCGAGGTATCGGTTTTCATTTGGATAACATATTGGGGATTTTAGGTTGACTGACTCATTCGAATAACGAGCTCAAGAAATAGGAGATGAAAAATATTATTTCCGTGCGTCATGGGGACACTCCCCCTGCCCCCAAGCTATTTCCATCCCAAATCTTCTTCTCCACAGGTAATGGGCAATTTTTTGATTTCCATAATTTTTTGTCTCCACATGCGATCTTTACTTGTTGAGCTCAAATTTCGTGATGCATGTGTCTCTACTTTTTATAGCTATATTCTTTTCTTTTTTTTCCGGTCCAACGGAAATTATTTTATAGCTATATATATTCAATCTTCACGTTGTGATATTCTTTCACAGTTCATGGTTTGTGAGATTATTTGTGTTTGCTTGTTTTCTGGGCAAGTGCAATTACATCCTTTCTCATCATTGGTCACAGAGATAACTCTTTAGAGAGTATAATTCTTTCATCCTACCACCTGTTTGATTTAATTCCTGAGAGGAAATAGATGTCATGACATGTTGATAAATGAGTCTCAAGTTGCATAAGAAGATGGCCCTATTGATTTAGAACATAGAATCAGCAGGTTTTTTGTTGCCAAAACAAGAAATGAACTAGAAATAAGAGGTAGAAACAACTTTTGCCAATACTAATGACCAGGACTCCACTTTCTTTTACAGAACAACAAACAATGCTGCCTAGGTATGCACGTGTAAGTACTTGATTTTGTCTTGGCCTAGCTATGTTCGCCTCTGGTGCATGATTTTGATAATTTGAGCAGTAGAGAACGTGTTTTGCCTATGAATATATGTAAGTCAATTTGATGTCTTAAATTTGTGGATCCATCGAGAATTTGAATGGAACCAAATTTGTAGGACGATTAATGAGATTTTCAATTGAAGTACATTTGGATTAAAAACAATCTGCCACTAGAGTCCCATTAATTTGTGCTACATCTCATCTTGATATAAGGGTATTCAAACTTTCCAGATGAAGTGAGATGATTGGTCCCAATCTATCCACCCTTTGGAGTCTTGTAAAGGGGGGCACTTATTGCATTGCCATTTAGCTTGCCACTTCAAAACGACTACCATTTATGCATGTTTTCAGACCTTCTCCTTGAACAAATATATAAGTATCGCCTGTAGGGGTGAATTGTGTTCTACGGTTTTGTTCAATTAGGGGCAATTAACCATAGGACCTACAGTCTTGTTTGTTTGGTTAGTTCTATTGTTGCCATATATATTCATTGTGTTTGCTAAATGCTTATATCTTATTCCGCACCATTATCTCTTGTGGGTAGTTGACTAGTTGGTACCTTACACACTCATGTTTAGATGTGTATTGTCGCATGATGTGCAGAACAATAAGGAAGATTATTATTCCCCCATGACATAAACATAAACAAACAAATAAAAGGACTTGGGCATGTTTGACCACTTCCTTTTTCATTATGACTTTTGCATATTTGTACCTCAATCGGTATTAGAACATTCGTCTCTGTCCTATTAATTCGTCCTTTACTAATCTTGAGGATCATGTAGAATCTTAAGTGATAATCTTAAATGCCTACACTATTCCCATATTTGTAAGGATTAAGTATGACTATTTTCATTTCATTTTGATTAGGTGGGAAAAAAAACGACTTTATCTCTTTGATCAGTTAATAAGCTTCAAAATTTAGTCCTTACTCCTTAGTATTTCATTGGGTATTAGCTTTTTCTGGATGTTGTGATCGCTAACAATTATCCATCACTTTCAATTCCCCTTCAAAATATAGTCCTTAGTATAGCATGATCTGTTAACTTATTTTCTGGTTGATGTCAGGTATTTTTTTCCGAGTACAATACTACTAAAGGAGGAAATTGGTTGATGTCATGTATTAAAATATAGTCCTTAATATCTGCTACTTTGGTGTTGTTCTGTTTTCTAGTGATGGTGGTTGCTTTAGTTGGCGTTGTTTTGCTGTTGTTGTTTCCTGCAGCTTTCCACATGTTTAGAAAAAGCTAGCTGAACAAAACTACCTCTGCCCATAAAATAAGGCACAACCAAGCACACTTGTAATGGGCTTAAAAAGCATACTTTAAGACATACAAAGGGCTACCCCAGTCCAGACACACCCTGTGATTATCTGCAAAGTTGGGATTCTCCCCTAAAAAACACATACTAGAGCCCCCCATCCATGATGGACCACACCACATTTCAGCCTAGCAATTTGCCATACCTGAGCTGCAAAAGGGCAAGTAAAAAACAAATGGCCGTGGGTTTCCATACCCTTTGGCATGAAACACAGTTATGTACGAGCGTGAAACAATTTCTTTTTCTCCTGATTTCTGCATTCTTTGATTAGGCTTTCAAGAGGTCCATCACGAATAACGTCCATTTTCTTTACTTTTTTTTTTTTTTGGGTAAATACCATTTTCTTTACTTGCCTTAATGTTATTTATAAGATCAACGTATGGTGGATAGTTGTTACAACATACAGCTGGGAAGAAAAAGATTTGAACGGTTTTCTTTACTTGCCTTAATGTGATTTATGTGTCTTATATTGCAGGGCTATGAAAGATGCTGAAGACCCTCCAACACGTTGTAGACATGCATCTACAGCTTCTGACATGAGCAGCATCAGTTCTCAGTGCTTTTCTTGTAATAGAGGTTAGTTTGCGAACTGTGTTTAATTTGCTACAGCTTTGCTGTTTCCTATACTTTCGATATGCATCTACGGCTTTGCTGTTTTTCCTATACTTTCGATAGAGTATTGGTTCGGTTGAGATACAAATTAATGGGGTGAAAGGGGTTATGTTGAACCAATATCTTGCTACAGAAAAGGTTGAAATGGAGGATAGGTAGTGATCCACCTATTTAATAATGCTTGTGCTTTTTATAGTATGAATACTTTCGTGAATCATGAGCTTATTCTACACCCATCTATTGATCCAAATTTTGTACCACAGGGGAATCAAAAAGATTGCATCTATTCCACGTGCTTGGCTTTGGGAGGAAAGAGAGACCAAATTGCTTGAAGATTGCATCAATTTCAAGAAGCTTGCAGCATTGGAAATTTTCAAGTAATATGTTGGTTAGCTTGTTTATGGCCATCTTTGGTAACATTGGACACCTGGGTACTATATGAATCCATTGTAACTCTTGCAACCCTTTCATGTAATTTGTGTTTTCGAGTTGTTTCGAAAGCTAGTGTAATGAATACTTGCCCGATTGAATGAATTTGGTTAATTACATTGGCAACATTGAAGTTTTAGATTATATTCGTGTTTTTCTAATAATTGTTTTACAATTGGTGTTGAATGTAATAAAAAACAATATTAAATGAGTGGTGCAATGACAAACACGTTATTATAAGAATCTCAAAATTAGCATGCAAAAAAAGCTTTTAAAAATTTATCTGAGACAGCGTTCAAAGAATGCTATTAAAAGTTTATCTAATGCGAGAGAGAATGGGTTTCAAGGTTTTGTATGTCTGCTAACTAAATGACGATTCGATCGAATGATTTTTCAAGGTTTTATATGTTTGATGTTTCAAGGAATGGGTTTCAAGGTTTTATATGTCTAATTTTTCTAGGTCGATCGAACGATGACAATGATGACAAGAGAGAATGCGACGGGAAGACTAGTAAGGCCATTGTCGTGGTGGTGGAGGAGGATGCCGTGGTGGTGATGCAAGGGATTTAAGAGGAAGGTATGGTGGGAAGTTTTGAGAAATTTATTGGGACGTGTGAAGTAAATTGGGTTTGTAGAAAATTTTAATGGATTGTATGAAGAAAGTGGGTTGTGTGGAGTAAATTGTGGGTTGCGAACAGCGGCGCCATTGTATATTGGTTGCATCTCTTTTGGGTTAACACGTTGGATTAGGCTGTTGGGTGTTTCGGGAAGGAAGAGGGCGCCGAGAGTTAGGATCGAAGCGAGGACTGCTGCCATGGCCAAGGAGATTCTCCAAACCCATCCGCCTTTGATCTTTTGTGTGCCTTAGTTGATGAGGTTTGCTGATAGCCTGAGAGAATGCCAATACCGAAGCTGAGTTGGAAGCCGTTGTTGATTGCTCCTTTGTATTTTGGTGGAGCCATTTGTGAGAGATAGAGAGGGACTGAATGTTACTACGAGCTCTCGACAGACGACAACGAAGTTTAAGTTGCTCGGCGAGGGCGAAAATCTCACAAGGCCTAAATTTTATAGCTTTGATACCATGCTAAGAAAAGAAAATTGATTTATTATTAATTGTATATAAAGCAAACCCTTAACATGCCTTTATATAGGCTACAAGATTTGACCACCAACCACCCTAAACAAATTAGGAAAACACATGTAACAAGGAAACTTAGACTAATTAGGAAACACAATAACAGAACCAAGAAACTATGATAACATAATATTTCGTAATATTATGTGTTCAGCTTTTAATTGCTTCATCCTATCGAGTACAGCACTATCAAGAGGTTTATCCGATGCGTCGCTGCCTTCTTTTAGCCATGGATCCTTTGGTTCACAAAAGATGATCTGGATTAAATTGATGAGTCCAAACTGATCAAAGTTAGCTAGCTAAGGCCCCGTTTGATAATCTCTTTCGGCCTTGGGATTGAACTGGTAATTCCAAGAGATTACTAATTCTTTGTTTGTTTTCACAATGAAGGTGTGGACTATTAGTCCCATGGGCATGTGAATCCCCTCATTAGGGGGTATTCCAATACCTTGGGAAACTTGGTATTCATAGTCCTAACCCAAGTCCCAACCCCTTCTCATTACCAATTTCTTCTATCAATCAAATCCCATCGTCTAATCTCATCTCAAACAAACATGATATTAATAATCTCATTCCAAACAAACATACTCATTATCAATCTCTTCTCATTAACAATCCCTTCTCATTACCAATCTCAATCCTAATCTCATTTCCTTACGAATCTCATCCATCTATCACTGTTATCAAACGGGGCCTAAAAGTATATCATCTTCACCACTAGAGACATATTTAACGTTTTGAATATTGGATCCCTCAATACACTGTATCCCTGTACAACCCTCTCAAATAAGCCATTGGATAATAATTAAGTCATCTTATTTCTGAAACTTTTCCTTAGTCTCGATGACCTATCCAAGAGGAACGATGAATAGATGTGGGAGGAATTGATTATTGGTATTTTCTTCCTTTTGTTATGTACTTACCGAGGGCCTGAGCAGCAGTTATCCGCCTTTTAGGATCCATTGTCAACATTTTCTTGATGATATCCTTAGCACCAGTTGATATAGAAGGCCAGGGCAGGCTTTCGAAGTCGATATGGCCTTTTAAAATCTCATCAAAGATGCCTTTCTCAGTCTCTGAAGAAAATGTACGCATTCACAGGTAAAATAACTAAGTCAAAATCTCATTTTGACAGAGAGATATAGTTTTCATATCAGTTAGACTTTAGGCATCCTAACGGAGCTTGGCACAACTGATGAAACTACATGCAGTCAAATTTCATAAAATGTTCAGGAGAGATGCTAAAGTCCTTGGATAACAAAAACCGGGTAATGCAATAAGAAATCCTTAGTATTAACTAGTAAGCAAACGACTTCAACACCATGAAACTGAGTGGCGGTTTTGAAAAATGTAACAATTCGAATAGTCCAAACACAAACTGGCTGAACAGGTATTCAAGATACTTTAAAATCATGAATGAATGTAATCTTTTAGGTAATGGTATGTGAATAGAAAACAGCATTTACCAGCCCAAAATGGGGGCACTCCACTTAGGAGGATGTATAGAATGACTCCTGCACTCCACACATCTATCTCCTTCCCATAGTTCCTCTTCAACACTTCTGGAGCAACGTAAAAAGCACTCCCTACAATGTCCTTGTAAACTTTCCCTGAAGAAACATTTTGAAGCCTTTTGTTAACACTGAGAAACTCACAAAGATACATGGTCCTCAGGCAATAGAAACGACCAATGAAAAGCTACGTCAAAAAATTTCAAGGCCAAGAAAAATGAGTGAACTTCCCGACTTCCAAACTAAGGGGGATAAAATATGGATCCAATGTCATGTTCTTGGTATGACAGAATAGCATTGGTTCAACCAGTTGGAGGCATGGTGGCAATATAAGCTCTGTAAAGTTGCATAGATTGATCAAGCAGCCATCACCATCTATTTCTAATCACGTCTTTCATTTCAATTACGAAAATTATTCACTTCTTTTATTGCTGCCTACTGTGAATCGGAATCCATTTAATTTGGTGCACGCATATCGTACTATCGATATACATACAAGTATCAAAAGTTCACAGCTGTGCTTTAATTATTTAATCAATTAAGTGATGGTTATAGGTATTCTCTAACTTCAAATGGAGCGGCAAATTGTTTTAAGAGTTGTTTTGATGTGTTGCCTCTGCTTGATTATCAAGGAGTTAGGTGTCATGCATGCAGTTTTGATAAACTATATAAATGTGTCTTCCAGAAATGCTTTAACTAATTTAAGGATACGTACGTTTGGTATTTAAGGATACGTACGTTTGGTTAAAGGGACTAATATTGAGTAGATATATAATCTCATAGAATATGCAGTCCCACAGGAATAGTGATCATGAGATTAATAGTAGCTTGTTTTTCCGGTGGTTTGTGCGGCGGTGGTGATTGAAGGGGTTAGGGTTTTGAGGGCCAGATTGGGTGGGCCGGTCCTTGGGTGGACCGGTTTAGGGTGTTTTGGGCTTTATTTTGCTTTATTTGGGTGTTGGGTTGAGTTGCATTGTTTTATTTGGGTGTGACCGTTATAGACCTTTGGGTGGGCTTTTTTGCCCTTGAGATGTATCATCCAACTCTTTGTTGGATTCCCTTTCCCCTTTTCTCCGTTTTTAATAAAATTCATCTTTTGCCGATTAAAAAAATAGTAGTAATACAATACCCTAATTCTATTACCGTATTATATATCCCACACTTGTTGTGATTATATATACAATGGACAATTTAATCTAGCCCAAAAAAACGTTAACCAAACACCGAATATGTGATCCCTTTAGATATATTATCCAATCCAATTCACATGTTCGGTCAAACAAACGAGCCTGGAATTAAACAATGACCTGGGTCAAGGGTTCAAGTTTAGCAAGTTTTAATTTATCATGTTGAGAAAAGTTTAGCGAGTTTAATCCATAGCGTTATCTCAAGTGGTAAGAAGAGAGGAGGCAAGTATAAACACAAGTCTCTAGTTCAGCTCTTACTAAGAGCAAAGTTCATTTGGGTCACCCTTCCGCAAGTAAACTTCAAGTTATGCGAAATGATTGTAGTAGGAGGGCTGGTTGACAATTCTACCACATGACCCAAGGTTGCGGTACGCACCGACCCTGCATACCGACGACACGTGGGGCCTACTCTGGGCCTCGCACGGATGATTTGAGTTGTTCAATAATCAGCTCCATCCGATATGCTTAAGTGCTTGATCCAATCTTCCTATTTTTCATCCAATCTTTCCATTTTTTTTCGATTTTTCAAAAATGGAAACATTGGATCGAGTACTTACACATATCGGATGAAGCTAATTATTCACTAGCCAACTCAGAATTTTTTTTCAAAATTATTGAACGGCTTGGATCATCCATGTAGGGCCCAGAATGGACCCCGCATGTCGTCGGTATGTAAATAGAAGAATTATAATTCTCCAAAATAATAGATAGAAATATTGTAAATAACAACTAGATTCTTGTTATTATATACTATAATTCAAAAGATCGTTAACGATACGAGTACTGTATAAGGAAAATCTCCAAAATTGATGGTTAGTGTGAGCTTATCCATGTGCTTATGGTCTTAGGCATTCTTTTTCTGATGGTCAATTTTCACCAGTCGGTTTCCTTAGAATTTCCGCTACCGTAATCCACTTTCACAAGGGCATTTAGGCCCCCCATTTTTCCTAACTTTTTTTGTCTAGTATTTTTTTTTTCCAGAATTTGTTACTTTGGTGTTTAGCTTTTCGTCATATAAAAAGTTGAAAATGTGAAATTAGAAAAATATACAAATGTGAACCGGTCTTGAAAAAAGTTCATATGAAAAGACACTATGGACAAAAAAGACAGCTATTTGATGTTTTTTTCGTCTTTAGTGAACTTTTAGACCCTTCTCATCAAGATGAAAGAAAATTCAACAAATATGACGTGAATCTAAAAAAAAATCAAAATGATTGAACAAATATACCAAAACGATTTTTTTTTTAGAGAGAATAGGTTAAGAAGGTACCAGCGGGTCATGTACCCCTAGTAACACACAATCACTATGATTCCTATAGGGCTGGTTTGATTGCAGGACTGAGAAGGTGAAATTAGGATTAAAGGAACACAAGGACCCACTTGTTTTCTATTATTCCTCCCATGTTTGGTACATCTGGGGTTAACTATTTGACTGGACAAGTTAAAATTATTTGTTCATTTAATACCCCATGAGTGGGGATTAACTAATACGAGGTGGAGGGGTGGTATTAGGTAGTCCCACTTCTCCGGATTATCTCCCTCCTCCTCCTACGGTGAAAAGTAATCATTATCATCTTTATCATTTTTATCTTGTCTTTATCTCACTCTAACCAAACATGTTACAGCTAATCCTAATATTATAGGCAGCTGATAATGCCAAAACCAAAAGTGTTGCTGCCAAAACTCTCCCATGTGAATTTACTTCCTTGCCCTCGTCCCAATCTCACCTACTTTACTCTCTCAAACCCAGTTCTGGGTATATACTCCAAATCGACCCGTGCTGTCTCCACACGGCGCCCACCTCGCCGCAGCCGTTCCACCTCCGCTTTCTCCGGAGTTGACGGGGAGATGGATTTTCGAGCAGGTTCCTGGAGTTGGATACCGAGCTTGTTCGTACTGGAAGCTCTCGGGCTACC
>JAOTQK010065800.1:0-11332 GCA_025642025.1 Rhododendron ferrugineum | reverse complement strand
TGTGTTAAATCAAACGGTCAAGATTTATGTTGAAAAAATATGTGGGTCACCACACCGTCGCGATTTGTATTATAGATTCTTAGAGCATCTCCAAGGGAATAAGCAAAATTACATCAAATATGTACTTTGGTGAATCATGTTGCAAGTTGGAAAGTTATGCACTCCAAGGGACAATTCAAATTTTTATTTTTTATCACTTTTTTCAACTTCAAAGCACCCACTTTGTCCAAAAAATCAACAATTCATAAATAATAAACATTATTTGATGAGGTGGTAATTTGAATAGTACTTTCTACACCAAAATAGTGTAGCAACTTTGCTTTCTCCCTCGGGGAGTGTTTTGCTTATGTGGCTCATCAAATGTAGTTTGGTTTAGCTTTCGTTTCCTCCCTTTGAGATGCTCTCAGTCAATTTGAAAGAACTGAAGTAACAATCAACGAAAAGTTCTTGAAAACAGAGTGATATATTATTCAATGCCTTTGAGGCATAGCCATGTGGCACCCGAGACCCCTTCTCCACCACATATTATGGTGAGATTCGCACACTTTGCCTTGGATCCCACCACAATGTTTGATGGAAAAAGGGCCGGGGCAGCACATGGCGGTGCCTCAAAGGTATTGAATAATTATCCTGAAAACATGTAAAACTGTAAGAATAGTAAAAGCTATGTATGATCGATTGGAATCAATCTAATTGAGAGTTCACCTCATTTTAATACTAATAGCCTAATTAGGAGTATGGCAATAGAAATAATTAAATTGTGAAAGGATGTGCACAATAATATATTGAAATTAAGGATGTGGCGTATGCATGCATATGGATTTCTCTGGAGGGATTGGGACTTTTATAGTTTAATAATAATATAGATAGATATAGTATTAGACAGAGAGTAATCAGCAATAGATTCGGTGGGTACGTAATTGCTGTGGCAGAATCCAACATATTTGATATACTTTGGTTAACCTGTTAATGATATGAAAATGCATGGTTAACCAAATTAAGGTGCATGTTTCCTATGGATGCATATTTATATAAAGGTTCAGAAAACAAAGTTAGGAGAAAATGAAAACAAAGTTAGGAGAAAATAACCATTTCTTCTCAAACCAAAACCCCAACAACTCTCCTTTCATCCGTTCCAAATTTTAATGCGTACGTGTCTCTGTATTATATATAAGCGACGGTACCTATACTATGCACGACGGTACATGAAAAATTATGTTATGTTTAATATTTACCCCTTATCAATTTGGGATTTAACATTACATGTGGAAATTAATTTTAGCAAGAGGGAGTTTGAATGTGAGCTAGGGTAAACGTGAGGGGTAGTTGGAAAGCTTTTTTTCCTGTTAAGTGGAAAAATCATCAGAGGGGAGATGAATATTAGTTGCTGAGGTGGATTTTTGTGTGTATTTTGTTTTTAGAAAATGAGCCATGTGTCATCCACGTACCTGGTACATAGTATCGATAGATAAGTAGATTTTTTTTTATTTTATGAAATGAGAGAAGTGTTATTAATCTGAAATGCGTAAATGCCTAAACATCATACAGTTAGGAACCCCATGGGGGCAAATGGAAGTCCACAGACCAGACCAACCATTCAAAAGAGTCTTTTGAGCACAACAATGTGCAGCCCGATTACAATCACGTTTAACAAAACCAAACTCACAGGAAGAAAAAGTTTCTTTCAGAGCTAAACAATCAAAAATAATAGCCGCTATATCAATAGATGGATCTAGAGAGGTAGAACATTTCCTCACTATCGCCTCCGCATCTAATTCAATAACCACTTTAGAGAGATTTAGATTAATCCTCAGCTTCAAACCATCTTGAATAGCCATAGCCTCAGCAATTCTTGACGAAGTAATACCAGTGTGAATACTCAAGAACATACCAAGGACGTTGCCATCATGACCTCGAGCTATTGCTCCTGTACCAATAGAATTTGAACTCCTAGAGACAGCAGCATCCACATTAATCTTGGTTACATTCATCCCAGGGCACTGCCACACTAAGGTCCCATTACGAGTGGATCTCGACAAAGGTGATGGAATCTTAGAGTTAGCATCTTGAAACTCATAGAAATCTCTTTGCGCTTTACCACTAACCGCTTCTGTAGCCCAACATTTACCATTAAAAATAAAATCATTTCTAGCTCGCCAGATCCACCAACAATAAAGAAGAGCCATACCTAACGAGAAAGGAGGCATACGACTTTGACTGATACGTTCTTGAATACAATCCCACCAATCTATCATATTTTTGCAATCAAGAAGCTCTTCAGGTCTTAAACGAACGAAGAATGAATCCAGACTTTGATTGCAACCTCACACCAAAACAATACATGCAAGATTGATTCCTCTGCCTTGCCACAACGAGAGCATACTGGATCGAATCCGACTTTGCGCGCAACTAGAGCCACATTTGTTGCCACCACATTATTAAGACACTTCCCCATAAACAGTTTCACCTTCAGATGGATTTGTAGTCCCCACAACTTCTTCCAAACAGTAGGAAGGACACCGGAAGAGCTCGTTTGACCCATGTTAATGTTCCCACGAATATCAGTCCCCTCCCTAGCAAGTCAATAAGCTGACTTGACAGAGAAAGAGCCTTTTGGTGATGGGTGCCAAATCTTACGATCCCGTCGATTTGTATAGCTAATCGAAATTGAGAGAATATGGTCGGCATCCTCTTTACTTAAAACCTCATGAACCAAAGCAACCTTCTAAGTTTTAGTGCTAGAATCGATTAAGTCAGCCACTGTCTCTATATCATTCCTCCTCAGCGTGTGCCTGTCAATTTTGCAATTCGTATGTCTTGACAGCCAAGGATCTTCCCACACACGAATCTCATTTCCGAAATGAACTTGCCACCTCCAACCATTATCAATTAATTTTCGTGCCCATACAATACTCCTCCATGCCCAAGAAGACTGATTGGTAACTTTTGCATGCCAAAAAGATGTACTGGGAAAGTAGCATCCTTTAAAGATCTGTCAGAACAAAGATTATTTGCCTGAGATAAGTTTTCAACCCTGCTTGGCTAGCAAAACCTTATTGAAGGATTCCATATCCCGCAAACCCAAGCTGCCATCCCCTTTGCATAAACTCAACTTGTCCCATTTAATCCAATGAATTTTCCGCTCACCCTCCTTTGAACCCCACCAAAACCGCGAAACCTCGAAAGAAATCTGCCGCAAAAGAGCTTTTGGCAAACGAAAACAAGACATAGCATAGTTTGGAAGAGGCAATGCCACATATTTTAATAAAACTTCACGGCCCGCATGATTAACTTGGTTGTCTTTCGACCTCCTCAGCCATTTAATAGTATTATCCTTAACATATGAAAAAAGATCACGTTTGGAATTACCATGAAAAACTGGAAGTCCCAAATATCTAGCCCTATTTGCTTCCAATGTGATCCCCACCTTTGCTGCTAAGAGGTTTCTATTTTGAGTTGGAGTATTGGGACTGAAAAAAACTGATGATTTCTCCTTGTTCACTTTCTGACCCGAGGCATACAAGTCAAGAATCAATAAAGAGCTTCACAATCTTGATCTGTTGCACGACAGAATATAATAGAATCATCCGCGAGTAAGAGGTGAGAAATGACAGGACAATGGTTATTAATCCGAAAACCCCGCCAAACCTTTTTACTTGGAAAGTCGTTGAAAAGAGCTAAGAACCCCTCCCCACATAAAAGAAAAAGATACGGGGAGAGAGGGCATCCTTGCCGAATCCCTCGACTTGGTAAGAAAGTTTCACCGCTTCCCCATTGACAGTGATCGAAAATGAGACGGTCCTAATACACTCCATGACCCATCCAATCCATTTTTTGTGGAAACCCAATTGAGCCATCACCCTCTCCAAGTAACTCCATTCCACCCGGTCATATGCTTTCGCCATATCCAATTTAAACGCGGCCACGCCTTGAGTGCCTGAACGTTTATGCATGATATAGTGCGTAAGTTCATGAGCGATCAACACATTATCCATAATCTGACGACCCCCTACAAAAACACTTTGAATTTCCGAGATAATAGCAGAGAGAAAAGGTCTAAGTCGATTGGCCAGTACCTTAGCGCGCAATAAGCTTGTAAATTGTGGTGCATGAACTGATAGGGCGGAATCGGCTGACCTTGGTTGGTGTATGTACCTTCAGAATAAGAACGATATGAGTGCGATTCACACTTCCAAGCATTCTGCCATCATGGAAAAAACTGTGCACTGGTCGACAAACATCAACCCCGATTATATCCCAATATCGCTGGAAGAAACCCGCTGTCATACCATCGTAGCCCGGTGCTTTATTAGGGTGCATCGCAAACAACGCAGTTTTAATTTCACCCTTAGAAAATGGTTTAAGAAGCCTATTGTTCATATCTTCTATTATACGAGTGGGAATAGAACTTGTAACCTGTTGCACTTCGTGAACACCTTCACTAACATAAAGATTGGTGAAGAAGTTTTAGAACTCGGTCGCAATACTCTGCTGGTCTGACACCCATACACCTTGCTCATTCTCAATACTCGAAACATGATTACGCCTTCTCCGATCAACCGTGTTCGCGTGAAAGTATGAAGTATTTCGGTCTCTGTGGGCTCCCGCGCCCAAAGCGTGCTCGAAGAGTCGCCACCCGAATTTTTGAGATGGATGATCTGAGAAACCGAGAACTCGTTTGGAAAAGGCTTCTGGTCTAGCGAAAACGTGGAGATTTTGGGCTCGGGAGCCATGTTACGAATGGGGAAGGTTTTTCTTTAAAAAGCACCCCACTCGCCAGGTAAAACCGGTCTCTACTAGGCATTTTTCAAAAGGGAAAATTTTAAATATCTTTCAGAAAATCAAGCTCTTTAATAAAGCAAGCAAGGGGGAAAGGGGTACAGGAGATATATCACATTGATGTGCGTGTGGTGCTCACTGTACAGAGATGATAAAGATGATGCGGTACTGAAGGAAAGAGGAAGTTACTCATCAAACTGTTTGGACCACGGCCATCTCCCACACGGCATACTGTAATGCCGCGCACGGCCTTACAATATGCCGTGCGGGGTATCTATCGCGCTGTCAGACTGTCATCAGCATTCAGAACATCGCACAACATGTTGTACATAGCTTACGCCATTCTCAAGAAGTATCAGAAGGTGTACAACTACTAGATCATCTCAAAACAGTACCATTTCTCCAAGCCATGAACATAAAGCAACTTTTGATGTATTTGATCATTCGGGATGATCAAGAAGACTTTGTTTAGAGGATGAAGCATGGCTTGTAGATATGGTCTTATTCTAAAAAGATTGAAAACAAAGTCTTATCAACACAAACGGACTCGGCAATGGGTGATCTAGATCCAGACAGTTTGAGCCAGGAAACAGCAACCAATGGAAATGTCGCGCTTGTGAACAAACTACGTCGTGCGACTCTTCAAAGCGCCGCACGACGTGGTTTGTTCAGCACAGTGGCTGTTTTATTTTCTGAAAAATGGTTTTTAAGTCAAGGCTTAACCAAAAGGGGTAAGGCCTGACAGTAGAAAAGCCCCCTCAGGGCCAAGACAGAGCCTAGCCCAAGGAAACTTGGTTTATACCTTTGATCTTGAGCTTGATCGAGGACAGATGATGAAAGGTGGAGACGGATGACGAAAAGATGTGAGTGGGTGAGATCATGTGAAAAAAGAAAGGTGTGGAGACGTGTGGTTGTTGGGTGTTTTGGTGGATGAAGTCTCAAAGTTAGTAAGAGGCTAACTTTGATGGTGAGGAGAAAAATGGAGTAAAGAGCCTTGAGAATGTCGTTTTAGGAATAACACTCCCAAAACTTGGAAAAGGAGAATGGGTGTAAAGGCAAGAAGATAGAGAAAGGCTATGGAGCAAGAGTGCCAAGGGCCAAAGAAAAGCTAGCTCTTTCTCTTGAGTGGAAGGGTGTATTTATAGGCAAAGAGCCAAGGATTTTGAATTCAAATGGTGGAGGTATTTTTTGGGCGGGCAGGAAGTGTATTTTCAGCTGAGCCGTCCTGCAGCTGCGGCTCAAAATAGGCGTGGCTGACAGCTTTCTGAGCCAGTCAGAAGTTTACCCAAAATGCCGTGCGGTTTACCTATGAATGTCGCACGGTGTAATAAGTTTTATTCCACCGCGCGTTGCTGGTTTGTCCCGCGCGGTATTCTAGGTCCAGTACAAGGCTCTTGGATTGAGGGGGGGTCCTTTATTCAAGCTCGCAAAGGTACGGTTTCCTTTATTCATCATCAGGGTGTTCAAAGAACCACTGTGGTCCGGATTGGGGTGTCTACAGTAGTCCCTCTTTAACGGAACTCGGATACCATTGGCTGGTACGAGTGCTGCTTAAAGAATAGGCATCCCAATCCGTTGCTCTTAAGTCTTTGAATGGAGATAAAACAAAATGCAAGCAGATGACGATGGTGGTCGCGCTTGTGGAGCTGCCTACATACCCCGTTTGCAGGTATCAGACCAACGTAGTTCAATTGGGATAAATGCAAGTAAAACGAATCTCGGAGGATAATTGACAAAACCATGCAACAAACTTGAGTGGATCGAGCGCCTATAGTACCAAGTGTCATGCAAACAGCGTAATAAATCCAAGACGAACCCTCGGGAGGCGAAATTCAAAGCGAGCCTTCAGGAGGCAAAAATTCGAGACGAGCCTTCGGGAGGCGAAATTCGAGGCGAGACAGGCCTTCAGGAGGCAAAATTTGAGACGAGCCTTCAGGAGGCAAGATTCAAGACGAGCCTTCAGGAGGCAAAATTCGAGACGAGCCTTCAGAAGGCAAAATTCGAGATGAGTCTTCGGGAGGCGAATTTTGAGACGAGACGAGCCTTCGGGAGGCAAAATTCGAGATGAGCCTTCAAGAGGCAAAATTTGAGACGAGCCTTCGGGAGGCAAATTTTGAGACGAGACAAGCCTTCGGAAGGCGAATTTTGAGACGAGACGATCCTTCGGGAGGCGAATTTTGAGACGAGACGATCCTTCGGGAGGCGAAATTCGAGACGAGCCTTCACGAGGCAAGATTCGAGACGAGCCTTCACGATGCAAAATTCGAGACGAGCCTTCAGGAGGCAAACTTCGAGACGGCCCCCTAGGGAGGCAAAATGAAGACACTATGAGTCCCAGGGGATAAAATTAATCCCTTGACCGAAGCATGACATTCCATTAGATTCTTAATACGAAACGGCTAGAACTTTTAGTTCCCAAGAGGATTTTGGTGGCTGGACTGAACGAATCCCAAGAAAAGTGATTTAAATCCTGCAGAGCCAGAATGCCATGCGGCTTAGTGTGATAACGCACGGCGTTTCAATTCCCCATGCAACTCTTCGATTTCCAAGAACAGTTGGCTGGTTTGAGGGTGCCCATTAATACAGGCGTGGCCTTTCGACTGCTGTAGCTTCTTTAAAAAGGCGGGTGAGGCCTCATTCCATGCACCTTCATTGAAAATTTTCAAGTCTCTCCATCTCCTCCTACACTTAACAAGTTTGCGAAAGAAAGTCCCATGGCGGATAATAGCCTCGTGGCACGAGTGACCTCTCTGGAAGCGGAGATGGGTTTTTACCGTGAGGAGATCGAGCAACTGAACCGTCACATTGCGAGGCTCATCTCCACGATCCATACCCTTCGTCGGGCCGTCTCCAATCTTCAGGACTTTGCCTTCGACCAACTGGACGACAAGCATGACCCCGAGTACACACCAGAGCGTGGATCTGACGATATGGCGGAAGACTCCGAAGGGAATCCGAGTGGTTCTGATGACTGCTCGAATGGAGCGAACGGCGCTTCCGGCGAGGGGAGTGACTGTGTACGAGGACGAAGAAGAAGAAGAAGAAAAGGGGCGGTAGGACTATTTTCTGGTTTTTCTTTTTCCTCTTTTCTTGTTTTTTTTTTTGCATGTAATCGAAAAGTTCCCGGGGTTCCCCTCGGGTTTCATGAATGGAATGCAAAGTCCCCGTTTTCTTACTCCTGTCTATTTGTCTACTTCCTGCTTCTGAATGTATGGATAATTCCAAACAACACAGCTTTAATTGTTAGGAACTGCTCTCAGAATCCAAACTGTCGAGATAACTCAGTACGCCGCGCGTAGCATGTGTACAGGCGTACGGTGTAATGGAATTAAGAATTCTGCATGCTACATCAGAATGCCGCGCGCTTCTGTCAAAACTCCGCGCGGCGCTATAGGTAACGAACCCGGTCCAGAGTTAAATCCAGATGAACCGGTTCAGGGGAGGAGTATATATGGGTGAGGCGTACACAGTATGCCCCACCGTTCAAAATTTCACTCTCTCCATCTCTCTCATTCTTTCTGCTCTCGATCACTCTCTCTCTCTCTCACTCTTGATCGTCTCTCTGTTCTCTCTCGCTCTCTGCTCTCTCTCTCTCACTCTCTGCTCTCTTCTCTCTCTCTCTCTCTCTCGGTTTTCTCTCTCTCTCCCACATGGATGATATCGATACACCCGGTGGTGATCAACCACCACGGGTCGAGGTTACACCGGCCCCGATCCCTCCGGAGAGTGACTCGGTGGTCGGGGATGTTCTGGAGTCCATGGGGGACTCGGTTCGGGCAGCCATGGCCGAGGATGCTACAGCCTCGGTTGCCGTGGTGGGCAGCAGCGATGGTGGTAGTGGAGAGGTGGCCGGTGGTGGCCATGGTGTGGAGGTTCCGAGTGCAATAGGGCCGACGGGTGAGGACGAGGCCGTGGGCCGATTGGAGGGGGCGGTTGGTTTGGAGGAGAGGGCCACGGAGCCCCATGGTGGTGGTAGCTTGGATAGGGCAGATGAGGGGATAGAGGCCTCTCCTGTGAGAGAGCCTCTAGCCGACTTGGGGAAGGACCCTATTGTCGAGGAGGAGTCCAATGGCGGAGCGGGAGACGCCGGCTATGTTCGTTGGTAGTGGCGAGGGTGCTGGGTCGTCGCGCCACATAGGTTTGGGCGACTACTTGGAGGCGGCGTCTCTTGAGGACTTAGTTGAGACCTTACGAGGAGTGCCTGGGTTGCCGGAGGCTTTACTCGAGTCCCGTGAGACAGAGCTTCGGGCCGAGCTTGAGACTGGGGTTAGTAGGGAGCCATAGGTTGAGGAGGAGGCTGGGGGTGAGGCAGTCCCTCGCAGGAGTGTTGTGGAGGAGGCGATAGAGGCCCTGAGGGGGTGAGGAGCTTACGTTGCGGCATCCTACGTGCCCTTTCAGCACGTGGTAGTGCCCTCTCTCTTGGACGCTTATAGGCCGGAGAGGCCTATTTACACTAACTCGTTGATGAAATCTTTTGAATGTGAAATGTTTCCAAGACTTTATTCAAAACAAGAAAAACATAACCAACAAACATGCGAAACCAGAACAAAACAAAACATAACACAAAACATGCATAACTAACACAAAACACGACAAAGCAAGAAACAAAACACATATGTACAGTATATACAGATTTGATATCAGAACTCGGAGCGTCAAAGTCACAGCTAGACTCCGCCAAACAATGAAGTCCAGTGTCCCCTAAGATCGTAACCAGGCAAGCAACAAGATAGAGCCAAGTGCGTTAGCACACAGGCTACGAACATTTAGCACACCATTAATAACTATTAGAAGAAACAGAGGATTCCAATCTACACTCTTTACCAAAAATTGAACTCGACCATGCCACAAGATAAGGTACTTTGAGTAAAGCAATTGCTGAATTCATTTTAAAAACATAAGTTCCACCAAGTGCATAGCCCAAACAAAATCAATTTTCAAGCTGTTGACAAAATTTACAATATAAGGATGATAAACCACAAGAAAATCATCAACACCAAGAAAATCAATTACTTCTATGATTGGAAACTTCTCAAGAATAGGCTCACATGCATCTTGTTTTTCTAACAAAAAGTGTAAAGAATCTATCTCAGCATCCATTTCTTTAGCGGTGAGAGAATCAAGGCACGGAGAATTCGAAGGGACAATTGTAGCTTCCATGGGCTCCAACTCTTCAAAGATTGGTCCATAAGCATCTTGTTTAGCTAATAACGAATACAAGTAATCCACTTCGGCATCCATTTCCTTAGCGGTGAGTGGTTTTGCCAATGGATCTTCATAGTAGACGCCCGACATTTCAAACATGTTCATCTCATGAGCAAGGAGTAAGTCTTCAGGGGAAGGATCAAGATACGGGAGATCGAAAGAGACAACATTAGCGGTGGGACGTTTTCCTCCCGGATCATCATACAGAGGGGGATCCACAAGAGAAGGAAGAACATTCTTCTCGATCGGTGGTAGTTCATCAAATTCTTCAAACTTTGGGGTCCAAGCGTTCATAGTACAAACTTCATCTCCCTCGTTCAACAATGTATACAAACAACTGACTTCAGAAGATTCAAGAAATTTAGCCTCTTCGGCTGTAAGAGCAACTTCCAAAGGATCACTATAGAGCAACTCATCCACATGTTTTTCCACGAGGGCATCAATAAAGCTCAATTCATTCACATTCTCATCATCCCCCATCTGACTGCCTATGTTGAAAACGTTGACCTCCATCTTCAAGTTACCGAAGGTCATATTAAGCAATCCATTGCGACAGTTGATAACTGCATCTCCCAAGGATCACCAGAGTAGAAGCAGCGCAAGAGTCAGTTGGGTTTGTATCGAGAATCACAAAGTCCACCGGATAGACAAACTGACCAACTTGTACCAAAACATCTTCCATGACCCCTCTTGGAACACAGACACTCCAATCGGCCAACTGAAGAGTGACTCGAGTGGGCTTCATCTCCCCCAACCCAAGTTCTTGATAAACAGAAAACGGAAGCAGATTGACACTTGCACCAAGATCAAGTAAAGCTTGTTCGATACGCTTCTCTCCAATGGTGACAACACTGGTAGGACTCCCCGGATCCTTGTACTTTGGAGCGATATTCGTTTGGATGATAGAACTCACTTGCTCAGTAAGAGAGATCTTCTTTTGGACATTAAGTTTGAGCTTCCAAGTACACAAATCCTTAAGAAACTTAGCATACGAGGGAATCTGCTTGACCGCATCCAGAAGAGGAATGTTGATCTTCACTTGATTGAACAACTCATGCGACTCCGCATTGAGATTTGGTTTCGCCAAGGCCTTCAAGCGATGGGGATAAGGTGCCGGTGTTGGAATAACTTTAGGATCCGATACACTTTTCTTCTCTTTACCCTTTTCCTTCTCCTTTTCTTCTAAAGCATCCTTGCTTGCCTCCTTGGGAGATTCCCCAAGAGTTGATGTTGGAATTGAACGATCGATAGGAGAAGGCAACAAAGTAGGTTCCGAAGGCATCACCACTTGATTATCCACCACCTTGCCACTACGAAGAGAAATAATAGCCTTTGCTTGCTCGGGGAA